>JACEEZ010017772.1:0-197500 GCA_016584305.1 Chionoecetes opilio
AGGGAAAATTTTTTTTTTCCCTTTGGGTAAAAAAAAAAAAAAAAAAAAAAATCTTACGAAACGATATTCCGAAAATTTAAATGTTCAAAAAAATAAAAAAAATCCGTGAACTATTTCTTTTTAAAACACGTTGAAAAAAAAGATTTGTGAAAATTTCCACACGACTACATTTCATCACACAAAAGGTACTGGTATGTGGGCCACAACAGGTGGCGGGTTTTTCAATCTTCCTTTTTTCTCACTCCTTTTTTTCGCTTTGGCATGCTTTCCCCCAAAAACCCCCCACATGAAATTTAGAAAAGATTACTGCTAGGTCCCCTATTCTTTGGGGAGGAAATTTCGCCTACAATTTTTTCCCCCCCATATTACGCTTCTGGCACCCTTTTTCCCTCCCAAAAAAAATAAATATCTAGAGAACAAAGTCTGGGGTGATGCTCACGGCTGGGGAAAAACTTCAATGCCTCCGTGAAACACTAAATCGCCGGGGACAACTTTTTTTACGATGTACACCGTCGGGTGGCGTTTATAACTTACATTTCTACACCTTTTCAGGAAAATTATAGGGACATCTGGAAAATCTGGTATTTTGTGTCTTCTTGTGTCATATTATGGGGTATAAAAACAAATCACAAAATATCACCAGATGGCACCCAAAAATAAGGGCGCCAATTAGAGTTTTGTTCTGTGTCCCCCGCCCGTCGTCGCCGAAAAAAAAAAACGGTAGTAAAAATTTTAACCTTATCTTTCAGTACAAAGCTAAACAAAAGCTGAAAAAGAGGATTGTACAGTCCTGATACAACTCTGTGTATCTCTTCTGGCACTAAAAACGTACAATCGCACATAAAAATTGATGCTAAATTCTAAAATTTTTGGGGGATGGGGAACATTTTAAATTTCAGCTGGCGACTAAATGTTATCTACGGTAAATAGTCCGAACCATGACATATGAATCTGTGACCCTTTCCCTTTTAACCCCGTGGGTTTTTAACCTTTTTTTTGTGCTCGTACCCCTTTTAAACCATATTTTTTCCCTTTTCCCCCCTCAGAAAAAAAAAATTTAAGTAATTCGGGGTTTTTGACTACCGTATTTGCTACGGGGGTCTTTCAACGTGACTCACTTCCCGCATGTGTGACCTTGAAGACGTGCGTCTGGGGGCAAAAATTCGGGCCTCCAATTTTTTGGCGGGCTGCGTGAGCGGTGGTGCCAAAATTTATAGAACACTAGCGAAAAAGCCCCCCCGGGCGGCTTTTTCCCTAGCCCTGGGGGGGCTTTTGGGTGGGGCCCCCCCCCGTGTGTTTGGGGGGCCTTGGGCCCCCCAAAACCAGACTCTCCAATAGTGTGGGGTATTAATTTAGGAAAAGGGGCCCCCGTAGGATTTTTGTGCTAAAAAAATTTTTTTTTGCAGTTCTGGCTTCTATGGTTCAATTAACGAAAAAAGGGGGCCCCAAATTTTTTAAACCCCTTCCCCCCCCTTTTGGGGGTCCTTTCCCTTTTGGGGCCCCCCGGCACTGCCATCCCCCATCTCCGCCAAAAATTACCGTTTTTCAAAATTTAGTATCCTTTTGTGGGTTTTTTCAGGTATCCGGTCGAATTAAGCCTCAAAAAGAAACCGGGAAGTGTCCTTATAGCATTTCCCTTCAGATTTGCACTTCCGTTCGAGTATGGGTCTAACTCCTTTTTTTCTTTTCGGGCATGTTAAGAACCCGTTTTGAGCTCGTCAGATTCCCCTGTAACTGGATCGTGGTAGTATCGCCAAAAAATTCGAGAGGGGGTTTGCGTGATCTGTAAAGAGGTGCCCACAAAAAAAGCGATTGGTGAACAATCCGGTCATGCAATGAAATTTTACAACACTGCAGAGAGAGGCCTTTTGGGTGACTTTCTAACACTAATTACTTGTCGGGGTTTAAATGAAGGGAAAACTCAAGTACTTCGGTATCATAGTGAATGTGGGAACCTATTTTCAACAAAACAAGATTGAACGTCTTGGGAAGAGATCCCGAACCGTTCCCCTGTCTCCCTCCACGAGGACCGGGGCGACCTTAAGTGCGTGGGATCTGTTGGGCCCAAAAGCGGTCAAAGACTATTCCAAAGGAAAAGTGTGTCTATTTTCCAACTGTGCTTCTGCCCCCAAAATACTCAAGCCACTGCGCCTGTTCTTATGACTCAATGGGTAAAAACACTCCTACAGACAAGCAAAACCCCAATGACCATGTTAGAGTTTCGTAGCGGCCTTGAAGACCCGGCGACGCACACTTCTTTAAAAAAGCCTTCATGGGACATGTTTGCGCTTGCCCGCGAATATAAACGGGGCCCCAGATCACGAAATGGCCCTCTTCGCTCAGTATTGTCCAAAAATTGGCCCTCGTTTCAAAACACCTTGATGACGAGGATGTTAAAACTGAGCATGGTGGGTAATGATGCCTACTTGTCAATTTTGAAAAGATACCGTGTGGATAAAAATGAAGTGAGAACTATCGAAATACCTAAAAAGATCATCAGCGGCGCCTTCCAGAATGAAGTTTGTCACATCACTAAGACGGAATGAGCCTGCCTCTTGTGCCTCCACTCTCCATGGCCATGGATTACGGTCCTCAATGAATGAATGTGAAGATTTTGGGGCACCTGAAAATGTCGCCAACCTTCTGCGAGAAAAGATCCCTGCAACAACGCAGTTGGTCTTTACAGGCGTTTCGTAATTTTTTGAAATCCGTCTTTACTCCTTCTTCATAGTCCCCCTCTTTGGTACCCATTTTGTCAAAGTGCCCGGGAATACGAGCCAGGAGGTGGACAAAACTGTCGACTTTTCTCCAGCCCTTGCCCAAAATACTCGGACGTCGCCAGGTGAAACCAAAAAAGAAAGCGTGCCTTCCGCAACAGCCCCCAGCCCCCTCGTAAATCGGTCTTCCCCTTGCTGTTCATTCAGGTGCGTGACAAGAATCTTTGTTTGAAACCTCTCAGTTGTGTAATTTGGAATGATACCTTTTCACTTACAGGCTTGAGCGATTTTTTAAGAGGAGGCTGTGGATTTTGTCTCCCAAAACTTGTCAAAAAAGGCCTGAACCATGGTTTTCGATCAAAATATTGGGGACCTCCTGGGAAACCCCGAGGGGCAGGAACCTTCCAGGGCCAGTGGTTGCATGTTCCAGAAGAAAAAGATGGAGATTCATAAACCGTTTAATCCAAAAAGTTTTAAAATCGGCCTTTCGTAAATTCAAAACCCCCACAAACCATTTGGATTTCGGTTTTTTTTAAAATGGGAAAGAGGAAGGAATATTCTGAGAAAAAAGGCTTTTCCTCACACCCTTTGGCACTTGCAAACTACCTTGGAAACGATATGCACGGATATGATTTTGGGATTTCACTGAAACTGAGTCAGCGAAGGAAAAAACACAGGAATGACATCAAGGAATCGGAAATCCCCCTGAAGCCCCATTCGCCTATCTATCATCAAGGAAAAAAACCAAAAAGGAAATTGGTCAAGGTTGTTTGCAATTTTGGGCTGTACCAAATTTGCTTTTTTCCCTTCCCCAAACCCCCCGCACAAATTTAAAGGGGGTGATGGCTCCATTATTCAAACCAACCCCTGACTGGACTCTTTACACTGTTTTTTTTCTTTCCCGGGAATCTCTGCCACTGTCTTGGTCCACAGAAAAAAAACTTTGATAAACGGGACCGGGGGCCTATTTACGTGCTTTAAAATTTCCGTCATTTGGGGACACCAATTGGTCCTAACAGGGCTCCCTATTGCTTTGCTGCTTTCATGCTCTCGGGAAAAATAGATGGCATGGCCTGGTATATGTCCATTGAAGTGGTCATACACATCCCCAGCCCTTCGTGGGATCTTCAGTGGAAAAGCATCAAAGAGGCATCGAATCCCACATCACAACATCTGCAATTATATGGCGGTTTATGTCATTTATCTACTCTTTAAAAAGGCCCGTTATGTCCGGTGCAATCTTTAAAGGACAAGCTTCATTCACGTCCCCGTAGATGAAGACTATAAATTGTCAGATCGGGTACGCTGGAAATTAAAGCCCTGGGGGATGAAAATTGGGGGTTTGCAGAATTCCTTTCAGCATACCTCACAAGGGGAAAACCCTTCTTCTTTCGTCAGCTCTTGCCGCTCAGGGACGGGCAGATTTATCTTGCTTCCTTGAGAACCTGATAAAGTATTTCTTCGCACGGGATCTTCTAAAATTTCGCTCGACTGATGCCTGTCCATCTTGCCAAATGAAGCGCTGGAAGTATGACCTAAAAAGGAATGTATTTATTCCGGTGACTTTGTTGTTGCAAAATCAGAGATCCCTTCACGAAACTCGCCACGTCAGGCACTCGAAAAGGAAAACAAGAAACTAAAAGGGACACTGGTAGGTAGACTCAGCAGGAAACGCTCTCAAACGACTCTCACCCTACACCTTGCCCGTTTGTTGACGAGTATCTTGAATTCCCAAAAGTTTCCAGGTCATCCAACGCACAGAGCATTACCACTTCGGACAGATTGCACTGAGTCAAGAGAATGCCATAAAGATCCGTCAACATAGAGTTGCACTGCACAGACAAACCCCCCCAAATGAAGACACCATTAAAATTTAGTTTCTCAGCTCTTGTGCCAAGGTCAAAGCTGAATTCTGCATTATGCAGAAAAAGGGGCAGAACATTCGGGATTTTTGTTTGTGAACGTCTGACTACCCCTCAAAACTCTCGGTTTTGGGGCAAAAATGAAGAAACTCAATTGAAGCATTCTCAAATTTGGGTGGATAAAACAAAAAGTACGCAAATTGGGGGATAAAGTCTCAAAATTTCGTGAGGCTAATTTACTGGGGGGATTTCTCATTGTTCGGGGAACCGACCAGGGCTAGTTTCAAAAACGAGGAAATAATTGGGAATACGAGATTAAATGCCCCCTCTCTGTGTGCTGTTGTAGATCTTTTTACATCCCAAATGCAAGCCAGTCTGTGCTGCAGTTGAGATCCAGGTTGAACCCTTGATGTTCCTCCAGTACCAACATGGGAGGGAAAATTTTCCCCCAGTTAAAATTCTCATCATTGATGCAATGGGTGTACTTCAAATATGACAATGACGCCAAAAATCTGAAGATTTTCACACCTTCGGAGCATTCAAAAAACGCATAGAGACAATGTGACAAGCTATGATAGGGGGGTTTTGTGTTTTTGACATACTTTTGGGTCGTCGTTGAAAAAAAAGACCCGCAGAAGCATCAACCACATCCATTAGTACGAATTTTTATCCCGAAATGAAACTCCACCATGTCCCTTAAGGATTCTTTCAGCCAAAAAAAAAGCGGAAAACTCAAATGCTTTTTGGGCCAAGGACTGTTTTTACTATTTCGCGCAAAAAATTCATTCTGCTCGTTTCATGTACGATGATCTACAAGGGCTAGGTTTTGAGTACTTAACTGAGAGGCTGACACATTGATTCCAACCCAAATATTTTCCCCTACGCCTGTGGTGCCAAAAGATCTGCTTGGTCGCCCACCTGACGTACCCTGCTCCTTTCTTGATCTTTTCGCCTCCAACGATGCTCTACATTCCTTTAATTTTTTACAGGCAAGGAAAAAAAAACGGGAAAAAGCATCTTTGAAAGAGTGCAGGTTTTTTGGCCGTCGCAAATGTCAAAGGGCTTCTTTGGGCTCCACAACTTTCAGGGGGCTGATTGGGGGGCGATTCATAGGAAATTTCAAAAATCATGGGTAATCATACCTAAAGCTTGATGAGAGACCCTGCCCTTGATGCTTCAAAAACATTAGGGTGCATTTCTATTCCGCCGGTTTGGGCATGACGAGCTTCCCACGCAGGTGAAAGCGTTTGGGGACTTTTGTGTCATGCTACACTCAAAAGGCCACAACCCCACCATCACCGGGGGGAGCTGTTTGGTCAAAGAACTTGGAAGGGGAATGCTTCCCAAATCCTCTGCATTGCTTCCCCCTATCATGCTGCAAATACATGACAATGCGGGAAAAACTACCCTAAAATTGTCCAACCCCTTCCTGCAATTGAAAAATTGTGGGAATTGAGAAAAGGGGTTTTTTGTTCCCCTGACATGTCTTCCCTGCCCGCCCCCAAGCTGTAGTTGAAATCTCAATGTTGGGGTGCAAAATAGGGTCAGGGAAATAGTGTACTGCTTGAAGAAGGCCTGCCCTGTACTCCTCCTGAATGCTTGGCAGTGTTGGCAAAAGTTTTCGGGAGGACTTTCAAATATGGACTTGTAATTATTTTACGTCCGATTTTGACAGTATCGCAAAATCGGCTATCGCTAAAAAACTAAGGGGGTTTGGGGGGAGGTTGGGGGCAGGTGGTAATCGCCCTGGAATCCACTTCTTCTTACCAGAAAAAAGGGGGAAAGACACCCTGTTAAAATTTTTAGTATGCCTAGCTAAAAAGTGGCTGGAAAAGACTTAACGGCTTTCGTAAAAGAACGGGTGAGAAAACAACGAAAAATAGAGGGTTTCGGTTATACCAAATCTGGACGTGATAGAGAATTTAGATATCAAAAATGCTCGCCACATTTTTGTAGGAACATAGTTAGTGTCTGCAAAGAAAATGTTAATTTGTTGCTTGTGTTACCCGAGACCAATCCTGGGGGTGCCAAAGAGGAAAACCCCCCGAAAGGGGTGAGTGGGTCTGAAAATTGGGGGCCCCATCTTTTTCTGTTAATTTTTTTAATTTTCTTTTTCTATACCCATAGAACCGAACTGCAAAAAAAACTTTTAGCACAAAATCCTACGGGAAAACATGGCACCCTTTATTTACCCCTTCTAATTTGAAAAATATTGAAATGTTTTTAACCTTACCCTCCACCCCACCCTTCCTCACCCTTACCCCACCCCCCCCACCCATTCACTCACCCTTACCCACACCAACAACCATTCACTCCTCATTACCCATCACCCCCCCCCTATTCCCCCACCCATTCCCCATCCCCCCCAACCCATCACCCCCCACCCTTCACCCCCATCACCCCCACCCATTACCCATCACCCCACCCCTTCACTCCCCATTATCCTCACCCTACTCAAAGGTTTTTTCAATTTTCCAACCCACATTTTTTTTTACAATCCTCGCTAATAGGGTGCTAAAAAAAAAAAAAAAAAATGATCGGGTCATCTCATATTGGGGTTAAAAAGTCCCCGGGGGAGCTGGTTCCAAAAATGTCATATATGGGGTTTTGCCCCGGGGGGCACCTACCGGGCACACACACACCCCAGCACACACCCACAAACACACTTTCGCTTAAAATTTTATAGATTAACTAAATAATTTTTGCAATTCAAAATAATGCTTTTCCAAAGGGCTGTTTAAATTTTTATTTTCAAAGATTCTGGAGACATATTATATAAGACATACTGATTGAAAATATTGTGCCCCGTGCTTGTGGGGGAAAACGGCACCGCTGCTTGAATGTAAACCCCCAACACCCTACCTATATGGGGTATTTTCCTGCGTTATTTCTCGTGTTCTCTAGTTCCCCAACCCCCTCACGTACCCTTCTATAGCTACATATACCTCTTTCCCACACATCACGCTACGCCCACAACCCCCTACAGGGGCGTGCAAAAGGTAGTAATTTAGTGACTTGAAAATAGCGCCCCCTACGTATGTGGGAAAACCCGTGGACCCCGCTATACAGACCTACAAATTTTAAACCTTGCAATAGCGCTGTTTCGGATTTAGCCTATTAATAGGGCAGGGGGGGGGAATGGGGTATATGAAAGGGGAAATAGGTGTGTCTGGGGTACCAAAAAAAAAAGTAAGAAAGCAAGGGGTTTTATATGCAAATTTTTTTTGATAAAGCGAGCGGGGGTGAAACCCAGTGAACTAAGAACGTCATCGTACGTCAAAAGGTGAAACGGTTTTTACCCCGGGGCCCCCAATTCACCCCCCCACCCCAATTTTCCCAACTTTTTTTCACCCCCAATAAAAAAAAAAAAAAACCCCAAACACCCCCATTTTAAAAACCCAATCCCACCCCCCCCCCCAAAAAAAAAAATTTTAAAAAAAAAAATTTTTTTTTTTTTCCCCCCAAAATTTTTTAATCCCTAAAAAAAAAACCAAAAAAAAACCCTTTCCCCCCCCTCAAGGTTTTCCCCCCCCCCCCCCCCCCCCCCCCCCCCCCCCCCCCCCCCCCCCCCCCCCCCCCCCCCCCCCCCCCCCCCCCCCCCCCCCCTTTTTTTTTTTTTTTTTTTTTTTTTTTTTTTTTTTTTTTTTTTTTTTTTTTTTTTTTTTTTTTTTTTTTTTTTTTTTTTTTTTTTTTTTTTTTTTTCCCAATTCTTCCGCAACCCACCAATTAAAAATCCCCCGTATGGGCTGCTTTTAAAAAAAAGGGGAAAAAAAAATATGGGTTATTCCCTGCCTTAAAACCCCTTTAAATTTTAAAAATTTTCTTTATGTTTTTGTATAGGCCTTTTCGAAAACAAATTTAAACCAAAACCAAAAATTTGTTAACTTAAATTTACTCTAATTTTCATCAAAATATTTTAGAATTTTATACCTAGGAGCATATTTTTTTAGATTGTGTAATAGGAAAAAAACCGGGTGCAAAGCGCCGCGTTAAAGTAGCAATTTTTGATTTTCCCCCAAATCCCCCCGGCCACCACCCCCCCCCGCCCCCCCTTTTCCCCTACAAATTATAACCTACATTGCAGCAACGCCACCACTTTACTTTCTTTTTCCAAGTTGTTATTTATTTTGAAAATTTTTGCCCCCCCGAGTACTGTCTTAGAAAATGTAACTCCCCCAAATTTTAATGCCAATATAGTACAGTAAAAATATAAAAATTTGTATCGGGGAGGAAAAAGCAAAGCATTTAAACTTCAATCGTAAGCAGCGATACCCTTTGAACAAGAAAACTTTCTTTTTGATTCAACGGTGCTAAAATTTTACCAAAGATTTAAAAAAATATTGCCGGGAGGGAACCGTAAATTTTTTTTGGGGTTTAAAATTTTCCACGACCAGGGAAATTTCCGTTTCAGTTCTTCCAATTAGAGAAAACTAAATCGAGAAATCCCAGTGGTCGCGGGCATTTTAAACTAAAAGGGTTGGGGTCTACTGTTTTTTCCCTCCGGACTAATTTTTTCAAAAATTAAATTTCGCGATAACATTGATGCACCTCTGAAAACCAAAAAAATATGTTCTTCTGTTTTCTACAAAATTTTTGGGATGACATGCATTACGATGGAACTTCTTAAAAAATTTTAATGCAAATTACTCGCCTTTAAAGCAAAGCTTAATATTTTTTTACATGTATATTATGGCATGTAAATTTTTGGGCGATTTCCACTTTTTTCAAGACAGTACTTGCGTCTGGCAACGCTTGTAAAAATAAAATAGCATGCCTTGGAAAAACGAAAAATAAAAATGCCGAAATCGGCTTCCTGCGCGAAATGTGGGTTTTATAATTTGGGGCGAAGCCGCGGCGGGAGTGGTGGGCGGGGAGATTTTGGCGGAATTGATAAAAACTTGGGCCACTTCACGCGTCGCTCATTGCACTTCCAGGCTTTCTATCTTTTTGATACAAAAAATCAGGAAAAATATGATGCCTAGGTAAAGAAAACTTCTAAACATTCGTTTTGACTAAAAATCATAGAGTAGCATTTACCTGCCTCCTCAACTATAACCTACTTTTTTTTGGTTATATACAATTTTTTACAGTCGGGCTTCTATACAATATACATAAAAAAAAAATCGTTCTTAATATTTATTTGGGGTTTTTTTTGGCAGTGGAATAAGCCCTTTTTTTTCTTTCAGTTGACCCTTTTCACCAAATTGTGAGTTAAAACTCCCAGCGACCACGGGCTTTTTCGGAGTTGCGTTCTCTCTAATTAGAGAGAACTGAAACTCGAGAATCCCCGTGGTCGCTGGAAGTTTTAACTAAAAGGTTGTCTCTGTGTTTTGGCCCCGCGCAAATTTTTTTTCAAAAATTAATTTCGCGATAAACATTGAGCACCCCATCTGAATACCAAAAAATTAGTTCTTCTGTTGTTCTACTAATTAATGGATGCTTCTTACATGGAACGTTCTATAATACAAATTTAATGCAATCTCGCCTCGATAGCAAGCTTAAAATATTTTTACATGTATATTTGGCGTAAAATTTGGGGGGTTTTTCCCCTGTTTTTTTAAGACAGGCGCTGCGTCTGGCAACCTTGTCAAAAAACAAAAAGCAATGCCCCTTGAAAACAAGAATAAAGAAAGCCGAAAACGGTTGTTGCTGGGACTGTGGTTTTTAAAATTTTGGGGCACACGCCGCGGGGGGGAGTGGTGGGCGGGGAAATTTTGGGGGGGGATTGAAACAAAAAATTGCCACTTCACGCTCGACTCATTGCACTTCCAGGGTTTCTATTGTGGGTACACAATAAAAAGGAAAAAAATGATGCCTAGTATAGATAACTTTTAAAAAATACGTTATTGACTATTAAAAACATAGAGTAAAATTTTCCTCGCCTCCTCAATAAACCTACTTGGTTTTTGGTTAATCATGTTTTACGACCAGGCTTTTATACAATAACATATAGAAAAAATCTTCTTAAAAATTTTACTTTTGTTTTTAAAAGTGCAGTGGAATAAACCCTTTTTTCTTTTAAGTTGACCAACTTTTTCCAATTGTGAGTTAAAAAAATGCCAGCGACCCCTGGCATTTCGGAGTTGCAGTTCTCCTAAATTTAAGAGAACGCACTCCAATGCCAGTGGTCGCTGGTAGTTTTAAATCCAATTTGGGGAAAAGTTGGTCAAATTGAAAAAAAATATGGGCTTATTCCCCCGTACTTAAAACACACAAAATATATTAAAACGATTTTTTCCCATATGTTATTTAAGAACCTGATTCTGTAAAAAATTGTATATAACCCAAAAAACCAGTGTTATGTTGAGGAGGGGGGAAAAACTACTTAGATTTTTATATAATTTAAGAAAGTTTTTAAATTTCTATACCTGGGAGTCTATTTTTTTGTTTTATTGTGTATCAATCAATAGAAAGCCTAGAATGCAATGATCGACGCTGAAGTGGCAATGTTTTGATTCAAACTCCCCCCCAAACTCCCCCCCCACCACTCCCCCCCGCGGCAAAGTCGCCTCCCCAAAAAATAAACCCACTTTCGCACAACAAGCCGTTTTGGGATTCTTTATTTTCGTTTTTCCAAAGGATGGGTTATTGTTTTTGACAACGTTTTCCCGACCCAGTATGCTTAGAAAAAATGTAACATCCCAAATTTTCATGCCCAATATACATGTAAAAAAAATTTTTAACTTTGCTACTCGAGGCGAGTAATTTGCTTTAAAATTCTATTATAAACGTTTCCTCGAAAGCATGTCATCCATATAATTATAAAAAACAAAGAAATATATTTTTTGGGTTTCAGTGCGGTGCTCAATTTATCGCGAAATAATTTATGAAAATTTATCGCGGAGAAAACACAGTAGACCACCTTTGGTTAAAAATGCCCCGCCCTGGGATTTTTCGATTCAGTTTTTCTCTAATTGGGGAGAACTGAACTCCGAAAAAGCCCGTGGTCGCTGGGAGTTTTAACTCAAATTTGGTTAAAAGTTTCCCTTAAGAAAATAATGGGCTTATCCCCGCACTTAAAAAACCCCAAATATAAAATTTCGTTTTCTTTCTAATTTATTTGAGAAAATGATTCGAAAACTTTATATAAACCAATAACCCAAATTAAGTTGAGGAGGGATAATTTCATGTATTATATGTAAAATCGATGTTAAAGTTTCTTTTTTAAAACATCTTTTTCCTGAATTGTTAACAATAAAGCCTGGGAAAACAAGAATGGAGCGTGAAAGTGGGCAATGTTTTTGTTCAAACGGGCCCGCCACAATTCCCCGCCCCCCCATCCCCCGCCGCGGGTTTTCCCGCCTCCACTTTTACCCCAAATTTTGGACAAAAGATTTCCCGGGTTCTTTACTTCGTTTTTCCAAATTCTTTTTTTGATTTTACCCGTTTTCCAAAACCAGGTATGGTTTTTAAAAAAGTTTTAAATCGCCCAAAATTTTTTCATAAAATCTTTAAAAAAAAGTTAACTTTGTACTCGAGGGAAATTTTTTAAATTTTATTTAAACTTTTCACAATGCATGGGCATCCTTAATTAAAAACGAAAACTATATTTTTTTTTCAATGGGTCCTTTTTTTCGCGAAATTTTTATGAAAAAATATTAGTCGCGGAGCCAAAACACAGTAGACCAACCTTTGAGTTAAAACTGCCAGCGACCACTGGCATTTCTCGAGTTGCAGTTCTCTCTAATTGGCTGACACGCGGGTGCGGGGACGGGTCTGCGACGTGTACTTGTACTTGACAAGTCCTGTTCCAGTCCTGACCCTGACGTATATGCCCTTTTTCAGTGCAGGACATAAACAACTAGCTCAGTCCATCAAATATTATTTTTGAGGGGAAATGAATAAGGCCGTTTTCTGTTCTGTACCAAATTTCGTTCTTTTCATTACCAAATTTAAGTCCAATACCAAATCACGTGATTCATTACCAGATGGATTTGTTATTACCAAATTACCCTAATTTGGTAATGAAAATATCCAATGGCAACCCTGCAGCCAACAGGCGCATGAACACGTTCCACACGAGTATAGAACTCGATGTACGCAACGGTAAAATGAAAACGACATATATCAGTAACTAATATATTTTACAGTTATTGTAGTATACTTAATGATGAACCGTTGGACTCCAGGTGGTTAAGACAATTAATGACAGATAAAATAATTATAAATATATAATTCCAGCCTCCCTATAAATATGATATTGAATTTTTGGTCAGCATGTCTCGTACCCCAGGTGTAAGGTTTCGTACCCCTTGGTGGTACAGGTACCCCAGGTTAAGAACCACTGTTCTAGACTGACCACTGTGCTCGTTGGAACTTTCAATATACCTAACTTGGCAGTGAGGGCAATCAATTGGTAAACTATTGACGAGCGTAAGTGTAATTTTGCGTAAGTTTGACGAGCGTAAGTTGATCTGGCGGAACAAATAATAATATTTAGATTTTTTTCCTATCGTAACAGACACTTGTTCGAAATAAGATAAGGATAAATACTGTAGTAACCTCTGATGCGACCTCACTTTAAATCACTGCAATTATGGTATAACCCTAGTCGCCTATACCTTGGGGCAAGCCCTGGCAGCTGTGGTGACCTGACTGCTTTCCCCCTTTCACCAAACTTAAGGAGTTCCTGTGTTCCGGCAGTCTACCCCACACCGCTGTAACTTACACATATTCCCGCATTAATAAACTCGTGTGCGCACTTGCTTTTGGTGTAACCCGTGTTTGGCTAAATGAATACTACAATATACCACTTCTTTACTAGCTGTAGGGACACGCTGTTTAGGTTGATAATGATTTATCAAGAATACCCTCACTTGTTTATGAAACAGTTGTTCGCTAGGCATCGCTACAGTTGTTTGCCTAACATCGTTCGTTGTTAGGCAAATGTCCGGTAGGCATAATGTCCGGTAGGCATAATGTCCGGTAGGCAAATGTCCGGTAGGCAAACTGTCCGGTAGGCAACTGTCCGTAGGCACATTGTCCGTAGGCACATTGTCCGTAGGCAAACCTCTCCGTAGGCAAACTGTCCGGGTACCGTTCACACACTGTTGCCCACCTTAACTAGGCCACAAATTCCTATGCACCTCCAACTGTTATTAATTGAACAGGATATCTACAACATGGTGATAACAATAGCCAAGGCACTGAAGATACTACGGAAGCAGTTTAGCACTAAGATACTACAGTGAAGATACTGCTCTATTTATAGTGGGTCGCAGCACCTGCCCTGCCTCTGCCACGAATCCTCCCCTCCTCCCGTTTTCCCGTGTTGCAGCCAGGCTGCGACACGGTCGGTTCCGTGAGCCGACTAACGTCGCACGGTTGCAGCTGTGCTTCGACTGGAGTTGACGCAAGTCGCTGACTCGAACGGCGAAGGAGCCGTTAAAATCAAGTTGTGTTGCCGACCTTCGCCGTCGTGCTGCGTCATCAGGGACTACAGTCGCCGATCGGAGCCGACATTTGCCGCCCTTTTCCTCTGTCTATCCCATAGTGTCGGAAGCAGAGTCGCAGCCAGTTGCCGCCAGTCGGCAACTTAGTCCCCGACCGGCGGCAACAGGCTGCGACTCTGTTTCCGACTGGCAACATGAGCAAACCGGCTCTTGATCAGAAGTCGGCTCATGACCCAACCTGAGTCGGCAACAGTCGCCAAGCTGTCGGCAATAGTCGCCAACTAGGATCGCCGACTTTCCCCATCTATCCCAATTAAGAAATAGCGGAAATTTCATGACGATTAATCGCACGGCCCCGGCCCCGTAGCACGGCCCCGCTGGTCGGAGTACGACCCCGACGGGTCAGCGGGGCCGTGATTTGAACGGGCCAAACATCTTCATGTCACTAGACGGCGAGCAGTCACGACTTGCTGAGTCATGCTATGGTCGGCACCGGTCGGTATGTGGGTTGGCGTCAGGCCCAGACAGTCGTCGTCGGGTCGTGGGAGTCCTGAAGGGTGCGAAGGGGATCCCGACTGTGTGGTGTGCAAGCTCTATACACTCGGGCGAGTCTGCGACTCAAAAAATTAGCGGAAAAAGTCGGCTCCGTGCTGGGACTCGTCCGAAGGATCCGAGCCTGGCGTTGACCAGTCGGGCCGCATTGCGACTAATCGTCATGAAATTTAAATTATTTCTTGGTCTGGGATAGACGGGATTGTCGGCGATCCTAGTTGGCGACTGTTGCCGACAGTTTGGCGACTGTTGCCGACTCAGGTCGGGGTCATGAGCCGACTTCTGATCAGAGGCAGTTGGCTCATGTTGCCAGTCGGGACCAGAATCGAAGCCTGTTGCCGCCGGTCGGGGACTAAGTTCCTCCTTCCTTCCTTAAGTTGGCGACTCTGTTCCCGACACTATGGGATAGACAGAAAAACTACGGCAAATGTCAGCTCCGGTCGGCGACTGGCGTCCCTGATGACGCAGCACGACGGCGAAGGTAGCCAAAACAATTTGATTTTAATGGTTCCTTTGGCGTTCGAGTCGGCGACTTGCATCAACACTTGTTGCAGCACGGCTACAACCGTGCGACGTTAGTCGGCTCACGAAGCCGGCCGTGTTGCAGCCTGGCTGCAATACGGAAAACGGGAGTAGGGGAGGATTAGTGGCGGAGGTAGGGCAGTGCTGGGATCCGCTAAAAATAGAGCATATCTTTAGTGCAGTACCCTTTAGTGCTATACTGCTTCTGCAGTCCCTTTTAGTGCCTTGGCGATTGTTATCACCATGTTGTAGATATCCTGTTAAATTAACCCTTTCACGCACGGGGACGCGATCGCGTCAAAACGGGCCCGTCTGCAATCTGAGCTTTTGACGCGAATTGCGTCAAAAAACAGTTAAAAATTCGCCAAAAATAAAGTATTTATCAGAATTGCGTCAACATTTTCTGCGTCAAAGATCCACCTAGACCTATAAAATAAACTAATTGTCAACTCTCTCGTGTAAGTGGATGTGAAATGATAAGGGTTTGTGTGGGCAGTTTCCACTCAGCAGGCAGCCTGTGCGTGCGCGAATTGTCGTCCCTTTAAAACGTGTCCCGAGCTGGCCATAATGGCCATATGAAAATTATAATGGTAGCGTTGGAATCCTCATAAAACTCCGCTTTTATTGCCATATAAAGCATAAAAAGTTGACTCAGGAAGTTTCGAGCTACGAAGTGGTGAACGTAAGTATTTCTTATTTCTCTTTCCTCAATATTTTTTCGGAGTCGGTAAATTCCGCTATTTATTTGCATTTCTTGTTATTTTTTTCTTTCATAAGGCAGAATAATCTCTTGCTAAACCAATGATATATAATAATGCCAGGAAGAAAGAATACACGTTGGTAAAATTGATAAATTAAAATAAAAATTCGCCGCACAGTCTGGCCATTTCGCGGGGCCCCTTAGGGAGCATAAGACGGATGTTGCAGTGGACGGAAAAACATATTAAACTTTTCGTGCGTGAAAGGGTTAATAACATCTGGGGCACATATAAGTATTTATGGCCTAGTCAAGGAGGGCAAGTGTGTGGACAACAGTGTGACTGACATCGGTGGCGTGGCTCACTACACAAACGAAGGTTGAAATGGGGTGTGGGGGATGAGCCGAGCGCTGCCCACATCTTCAACCACTTAGCATCAGTCGTGGCATGGCTGGGAACAGTAACTGTTGCAGCATGACGGCCGTGGTGTCGCGTCGTGCTGCAACTGTCGGCAAATGTCGTCGCATAACGTCAACTCAAAGTAGACCTTTCAATTTTCAAATACCCCTATAGTTTGCGACTATCGTCGACTATCGCGGACTAGTCGCTGATTAGTTACCTAACTACTGCAAACCGTCGGCTAACCGCGCCGACTACGGTCGGTGAGGGGCTTGCCATATCCGGTGTCAGTCGTAGTGTACTGTACGGTGTCGTATAGGTAGGTTATATTTGGCAACTATATATGGCAACTCTCTCTTTTGACCTCGCCTATAAATATTGTTGACGCGTGACCTTGGTCTCTCTTAAGGCCCGTCCACACTAGGCCTCATGACGCGCGCGCTGTAGCTGGCGCTGTTGAAAATCGAGTTTTCAACACCGCCAGCGTCGTGCTGAGCGAATCCAACCCGGCCTGATTGCGGCAACACTGCCCCGGGCCCCACCGCCCTCACGAGTCCTCCTCAGTCCTCCCTCCTCAGTGCTATACCTGGCTTCACTGAGGGAGGACGTTATTGCGCTGCGCTCCGTGAAATACTGTCTCGCTCAAAAAACTTATTAACAATCTCCTTTAACAACCTCTCCCAAAACCAAACTCATGTTATTTAGCTTGCTTAATAGGAATGTGAATGATAATAGTAATAAACATTATATAAATAACAATGATAATGATGATAATAATAGTAGTATTAATAATCATATTTTCATAGTGGAAAGAGGAGGTAAAAGGGAGTGGCATGGAGAGTAGCAGAGGAGAGGTAGGTAGGTAGGGTAGGAGTAGGTGTGAGTGAGGTCAGGTCAGGGCCACAGGTGCGTGTAGGTGGGTGGAGGATTATCCTCGTGAGGCTCGGGGCATATTTTAGAATAGGCCACGATACAAAATCGTCGTTTTCTCTGGAGGTGACTGGCGCGCTGCTTGATTGAGGGATGGTGGTGAGGCATATAGTCTGGACACTCGTGTGGGATTTCAACACGTCCCCTGCCTCAGCGCCGCGTCATGAGGCCTAGTGTGGACGGGCCTTTAGTTTTCGTTCTTCACTGACCCGGCATAGAGGTCACATTCCGCGCTCCGTCCCGGGGGCGGCCCACGTGGCTGCCCCAGCCAGCCCATGACTACATCTCTCCTGTATATTACTGTTCTTGTGCAATACATCCATCTTCTGTCTACAACTAGTAATTATTGACCCATACCCACACACATACTTATAAGGACACACGTAAAGACAAGGCAAACCAAAGACCCCTCGCGCCGCGCCTGCCGCTCGCACCACACAGCTACCCTAGCCCTACCTCTACTCATGTTCCTGTTCATGTTCCTGCCACTGCTTATCATCACCACAAGTATATAGTACTACCATTCCCTGTACAGTAGCACTCCTGGGAACAGTCGCTACGTGACGACAACCGCGGTTGGCGTCGTGCTGCAACTGTCGGCGAATGTCGTCGCGCGACAGCAACCCAACATTGGCGGTTAAATTCGAATTAGTCCGCGACTGTCGACGACAGTCGCAAACTAGTTGCCGATTAGTCGCTTAACTACGGCAACCCCAAGCAATCACGCCGATTTTGGGGCTCCACCCCCAAAAAAATCGGTTGCAGTCGGCACCGACTGGATGACTCAGGAAGTCGTGACCGGTCGCCGCCGTGAGTCGTGGAAATGTGAACCGTGCCTTTACTAACCAACCAATGAGGAAAGATCACCAAAAATACAAAGAATAAAAATCTTATCCATTCATTTTGCAGACGATATATAGATTTTTGGCGACTCCTTTGGAGAGAGAGAGAAAAAAAAAAGACAAGTTAATGAACCAAGAAATTAATTTACAACTCTAATGAGGAAACAAAATTGCTATCCATGTTAAATTTTGAGCATCTCATAATTACGCAGTATACCCGTCAGTATCTCTCACTACGCCCTTGCTCTTCCTGTGAGAGGATTAATCATACACCATAGCGTGATCTGAGGCCTAAAGCAAACAGTAATCGAGAAAGAGCATGAAACAACACCTTCTATCTATTATACCTGCTCAAAGCTTTATAAGAAGTAGCACCAAGCATAATTTTTTCCTTGATATGATAACAGGAATATGGATCAGGAGGAGTTGCCAACCTCAAAACCCATAAAACTATAGGCACACACACACACACACAACGCACACACGTGGGTGTGTACTCATAAGGGTACTCCGTAGTGTAGTGGTTAGCACGCTCGGTTCACAACTGAGAAGTCCCGGGTTCGATCCCCGGGCGGAGCGGAAACATATGGGCTGTTTCCTTAAAACCCCAGCCCCTGTCCACCCAGCAGTGAATGGGTACCGGGTGTCAGCCGGGGGTTTGTGACCCCCCTCCCGGGTGGTGGCTTCGGCCAACACTAACCACTAAGGATGAATGATAAAAATGTTGATATGGGACGGGCCATACGAGCGTTGCTCTGGCCCTGTAAATACAACTAGATGAATACACACACACACACACACACACACACACACACACACACACACCACACCTCTTCTGAAAAATACCGTTAATAACTGTCCATTATATGTGTGTGGTTGCCATTATCCGTGTGTAAGGAAACTGAACAGAAAAAAAATGAAATACAAAATTCCTTCATCTATAATAATATAAGCGAAAGTGTGTGTGTATGTCTGTGTTGTGTGCGTGTGTACGCTATAGGTTCCGCCCCCCGTGGCGCAATCTCATCATACGGCATAGTTTTGGAACCAGGTTGACCAGGGAAGGTTTTTAAGGCCATTTGTGGGATGATCCGATCACTTTTTTTTTTTTTTTTAGCAGCCTATTAGCGAGAATTGTGAAAAAAAAGTGGGTTGCGAGAATTGAGGAACCTTGATGTAGGGTGATGGTGGGGTGATGGTAATGGGTGTGGGGTGATGGGTGAGTGAATGGTGGGGGGGTGATGGGTTTGGGTGATGGGTGATGGTGAGGGAATAGTGGGGGTGATGGGTAATGGGTGAGTGAATGGGTGTGTGGTTATGGGTAATGGGTGAGTGAATGGTGGGGGGTGACTGGTAATGGGTGATTGAATGGTTGGGGGTGATGGGTAATGGGTGAGTGAAATGTCGGTGGGGTAATACATTCTATGTGAAAAAAAAGTGGGCTGCGAGAATTGATGGAACCCTGATATTAGGGTGATAGGTGGGGTGATGGGTTAATGTGTGTGGGGTATAGTTGAGTGAATGGGTGGGGGGTGATGGGTTGGGGGTGATGGTGATGGGGTGAGGGAGAGGTGGGGGGTGGATGGTAATGGTGAGTGAATGGTGTAGTGGTGATGGTATGGTGATGATCGAACTGGGTGGGGGGTGTGGGTAATGTGGTAGAGTGAATGGGTGGGGGGTGATGGTAATGGGTGAGTGAATGGGGTCGGGGGGAATACATATATGTTCTACATCCATGATTTTTCAGGAAAGTTAGAAGGGGCTATCGAGAGTCTGTGTTTGGTGGGCCGAAGGCCCACCCACACAGGTGGTGGGCCGAATGCCCACCATAGCCCCCGCAGGAGCTAGCCAAAAGTGGCGGGGGGGGGGGGGGCGGGCTAGTCACAACTAAAGTAAAGTTTCAACATTTTCTTAAATAGTCCGTCCAGACCATTTCTCATTCCTGATTTATGCAGTATCAAATCATAGCCATTTGACGAGTATATCAACCGAACGTCGTCACTTTTTTGTATCCAGTCGCCGTTTTTAAATAAAAATCCGCATCAAATTCTGGCAGAATTCCCGCGGTTTCTCAAAACGCACTCAGATTTGCCATGACCTCCACGCTCAGACTCCGTGACAGTACCATCAGGGTTAGCTCATCTTCCCCCGATGTCAAGGCACGTAACACAGAGATAAATATAATAGTACTTGAAGATATTGGTTGTTCTGATATTTTTTTTTTGCTGATATGCCACATGCATGCATCCTTTATGGGTGCAGCATGTCGTCGACTTCCACACACACGCCTGCCCCACCGACACCCTTCCCACACACACGCCTGTCACACCGACACCCTCGTCCCAACGCACGCCTCCGTCCCACAGACACACGCCTTCACACCGACACCCTTCCACACTCACGACTCTTGCACCGCCGCAACCCTTCACCACACACCCTCCTTCCCCCACACACGCCTGCCACACTCTTCCTTCCTACACAACGCTGCACACCGACACCCTTCCCAACACCCTACCCTGGAAATACTTTGGAACTCATCCTTCCGGCTTGACTGAAATGAACTACCGGCACTGTATTTTATGCTTATTATACTTCACATCTGTAAAAGTTCCAGCGTGCGCATCAGCCTTGGTTAACCCAACGACCGCGCTATGAAATATGAGGTGGCCTCAAAAATTCTAAGTCCAGTTAGGTTAGGTTTAGTATAACTTTGTGGTTAAGGTTAGGTTAGGTTTAGGTATAACTTTGTGGCTTTAAGGTTAGGTTAGGTATACTTTTGTGGTTAAGGTTAGGTTTAGTAGGTATACTTGTGTAAGGTTTAAGGGTATGTTAGGTATACTCTTTGTGGTTAAGGTTAGGTTAGGTTAGTATGACTTTGTGGTTCAGGTTAGGTTAGGTTAGGTATACTTGTGGTTAAGGTTAGGCTACGGTTAGGTTTAATACTTTGTGGTTTAAGGTTAGAGTTGGGCTAGTTAGGTATACTTTGTGGTTAAGGTTTAGGTTAGGCGCTAGGTATACTGTTGTGGTTAAGTTAGGTCTCCAGGTTAGGTATACTTTGTGTTAAGGTTGGTTAGGTTAGGTTAGTTTATACTTTGTGGTTACAAGGTTAGGTAAGTTAGGTTCGGTATACTTTGGTGGTTAAGGTTAGGTTAGTTTAGGTTATCCTTTGGTGGTTGAACGGTAGGTTAGGTTAGGTTAGGTTAGGTGATACTTTGTGGTTAAGGTTAGGTTAGGTATACTTGTTCGTTAAAGGTTAGGCTAGGTTAGGTTAGGTATACTTTGTGTTAGGTTAGGTTAGGTATACTTTTGTTAAGGTTTAGGTTAGGTTAGAGTATACTTGTGGTTAAGGTTAGGTTAGTTAGGTATACTTTGTGGTTAAGGTTGGTTGGTCTAGGTATACTTTGTGGTTAAGGGTTAGGTTAGGTATCTCTGGATTAGGAGGTTAGGTTAGGTAGGTATGTTAGTATACTTTGTGGTTAAGGTAGGTTAGGATTAGATTTTTACATATAGTGACTTTGATGATTTTTTTGGGGAGCCATAAATTCACTTATATTTGCTTCCCCACCCAAAACCCGTATTCCCGCAGTGCCCAAGGCTTGTTTGGCTATGGGGGAATAAAAAAAAGATAGGGTGAAGGACTTCTTCCAAAGGTTTACCCACGCCTGCACAGCTCGCCCTCTTCCACACACAGCCCGCTTGCATACACGCCTCCCTTCCCACACACACGCCTGCACACACGCTCCTTCCCACACACCCGCCCTGCAGACCGCTTTCCTTCCCACACACGCCTGCACACCGCACCCTTCCCACCAACGCCTGCACACACACACGCCTGCACAACACCTCCTTCCCACACACAGCGCCATCCTCCCACACACACGCCCTTCCTTCCCCACACACACCCCTGCACACAGACACCCTTCCCACACACACGCCTGCACACACGTCTGCACACCGACACCCTATCTTACAAACCGCCTTTTAACTTTCCCACAGCACCGCCTGCACACACGCCTCTCCACACACGTGTGTTTTGTGCGTGTGATGTGTGTGTGCTGTGCAGGAAGGGTGTTGGTGCGCTAGTCGTGTGTGCAAGGCGTGTGTGTGGGAAGAGTGTCGGTCACAGCGACAGATTCACTCTGACACCGAGTACAATTCGGTCATCATAACATTTTGCCGACAGTCTCAGACAGATTGTCTGCGGGCTGTCCCTTTCTGACGTCATCAATAAAGTCGTAAAGACCCGTGGAGGGAAGCTTTTTTTTTTTCGCGCGCTTTTTTACAAAAGTCGTGTTTTACGGAAATAAGGCCATGGAAATCAATTACATTTTTGGGGATTAGGTGTTTTGAATGTACAGTCAATAATTAGGGCAAAAAAAAAATGGGTCTGTACGACTACTTTTAAGAAATAACCATTGTTGCTTAACTTACAAGAAGGTGAATCAAGGGAATATAACCACTCCCCTGCTTACAAGCGAGGAAGGTTTTGGAGGATGGGAAAGGGTATGTTGATAATAAGGTGTGGACGGTGTGGATGGTGATTAGTTGTATCTAGTCAATTCAGAGACCTTAGAGCCAACATCTCCTCCCCGAGGAGACCATGCAAGGCGCCAACTTCGCTAATGGTCTCTTATTGGTTGAAAAATTCAGTGAAAATCGGGCATCCTACGTCCCCTTCGTTTATTCTTTAAAAACACTACCAATATAGTTGCTTTGAGTTCATGAAATCCTCGATTCACCATCGTTAGTAATGTTATATCAGCATGGACACAAAGTAAGCCGATACTACTTCATCGAAGACGAGATATGAGAGGGATATATAAGTTTGTTAGAATACCATTCTTTCTGAGTGAGGAGGAGTGAAGAAATTCAACTGAGCGCCGTCACCTTTTAATAAACCCTTATAACCTGACCCTGTCCCCCCAGCGCTAATGACCTCGGCCTCAGGCTCCCTCAACCGTCCCTGCCTTGAGGCGATATCGCAGGTCAGCCACAATCGAATAGACGTGAGAGAGGAGAGAGAGAGAGAGGAGAGCGAGAGAGAGAGAGAGAGAGAGAGAGGAGAGCGAAGAGAGAGAGAGAGAGAGTTAGAGAGAGAGAGAACGAGAGGAGAGAGGAGCAGAAGAAGAGAGAGAGAGAGAGAGAGAGAGAGAGAGAGAGAGAGAGAGAGAGAGAGAGAGCAGAAAGAGAGATAGAGAGAGAGAGAGAGGAGAAGAGAGAGAGAGAGAGAGAGAGAGAGAGAGAGGAGAGAGAGATGAGAGAGAGAGAGAGAGAGAGAGAGAGATGAGAAGAGAGAGAGGAGGCGAGAGAGAGAGAGAAGAGAGAGAGAGAAGCGAGAGAGAGAGAGAGAGAGGAGAGAAGAGAGAGAGGAGAGAGAGAGAGAGAGAGAGGAGAGAGAGAAGAGAGAGAGAGAGGAGAGAGAGAGAGAGAGAGAGAGAGAGAGAGAGAGAGCGAGAGAGAGAGAGAGAAGAGAGAGAGAGAGAGAGAGAGAGAAGAGAGAGAGAGAGAGAGAGAGGAGAAGAGAGAGAGAGAGAGAGTAGAGAGAGAGAGAGAGAGAGTAGAGAGAGAGAGAGAGAGAGGAGAGGAGAGAGAGAGAGAAGAGAGAGAGAGAGAGAGAGAGAGAGAGAGAGAGAGAGAGAGAGAGAGAGAGAGGAGAGAGAGAGAGAGAGAGAGAGAGAGAGAGAGAGAGCGAGAGAGAGAGAGAGAGAGATGAGAGAGAGAGAGAGAGAGAGAGAGAGTAGAGAGAGAGAGAGAGAAGAGAGAGAGAGAGAGAGAGCGGAGAGAGTAGAGAGATTAGGAGATAGAGAGATGGAGAGAGAGGAGAGAGGAGAGAGAGAGAGATAGACAGAAGAGAGAGAGAGAGAGAGAGAAGAAGATAGAGAGAGAGAGAGAGAGAGGAGAGAGAGAGAGAGAGGATAGAGAGGAGAGAGAGAGAGAGAGAGAGATAGAGAGATAAGAGAGAGAGATAGAAGAGAGAGAGAGAGAGAGAGAGATAGAGAGGAGAGAGAGGAGAGAGAGGAGAGGATAGAGCGAGAGAGATAGAGAGAGAGGAGAGAGAGAGAGGAGAAGAGAGAGAGAGAGAGAGAGAGAGAGAGAGGAGATAGAGAGAGAGAGAGAAGAAGAGAGGAGAAGAGAGAGAGAGGAGAGAGAGAGGAGAGAGAGAGAGAGAAGAGAGAGAGAGAGAGAGGAGGAGCGAAGAGATAAGAGGAGTCAGAGAGAGAGGCGCCAGAGACGCCGCCACGCCCCGGACGCGTCATGGCGCGAGGGGCGTGACCCGGGTCAGACTGACTCTATACCCCCGGCGGAGTCGCGCAATCCCCCTGGTGGAGAGTAGCGGAGCGACCATCCCTCGGTCTAGGGCCCAGGAGAGGAGTGGAATAATCTAGGACAACTGACTCCTGAGACGTCGCGAGGCCCTTGGAGTTTTGAGGAAACTACTGAAAGGCCTCCAGTGGGACGATACTGTCTCGTAGAGGACGGGCGGAGGGCCGCAACATTCCTTCACTGCCGGTGGCCGAGACGACCCTACGAGGTAGGTACGGAGAAACGCCAGGCGTGTAGTTTCAAAGGTGGACTAGATCCTGGCCGGGATTTCCTCCAACATAGTCGATGGGCCCCCAGAGGAACAGGGGAGGGACACCATGCCTTCAGTTTCGGAGAACCACGGTTGCGCCGGCCAGACGAGGAGCCACCATGCGTCACCAGTGCCCCTGTAGGAACCAGCTTGTTGGCACACCTGTCAGGACGGACGCTGGTGCGGGTAGGCGGAAACAGGTAAACATGACGCCACCTGTTCCAGTCTTCCTTGAGGCGTCCGGCCTGCCCACAGGTGTCCGTTCCTCCCGCGTCAAAAAAATCTGCAGTTGGGCAAGCGTCTAGAACGCGGAATAGGTCCACCTCGGCGGAGTGCCCCCTGCCGACGAGAGAGCCGCAAGTGCTCTCGTACTGAAGCTGCCACTCCACCGAAACGATCCCCGGCAGCGGACAGGGCGTCGTGCCCACACGTTCTCCACACCGCAGTAGCCTTGCAGACAGATGGAGGTGGAAACGATGCCGCAGGTGCGAATATCCGCTCCGAAAGTGGTCAACAGAAGTTCGGACTTGGAAGTCCCCTGTTGGGCGAAACAGTGCTCCGCGACCATGTTGTCCATATTCGGAAGCAGAGAGCCGTCTCCCTGGGGGACTGGGTTTGGTTGGGAGGAATAGAGAAGGAGGACCAGCAGCTCCTTGACGTTGATGTGGAGACTCCTTCCCCCCTGACACCCCCGAAATCTTGCCGCCGCTCAGAAGGATTTGGTAGGCCCACCCACCTTCCCCCGATGCATCCGACATCACGAAGATCCGCGGGGGGCGGAGGCAACCACGCCGGACTACGCGGAGAAATGCCGCTCCACCAGCCACTTGTCCGACGGAGTGGGAGGGCCTGAGGGGTACGGCTGAGCAAGTCGCGGGGTGTCATCCGGATACGGCCGTTGTTCACACTCTGACAAAGCGACGGTGATGTCGGATTCGGCCTTTGGGAGCGGCTTTCTGCAGCGTAAGTTTAGCGAGGTCCCCGAGGTACCATCCATTGTCTCCTTGACAAAGAAAGGGACACCAAGGCCTCGAAGAGCGCTGTGACGGAGCCTGGCCGCATTCCCTCAGATGCGGACCGCAGCCGAACGGGAGTCCCATTTACATACCCAGTCCACCCAAGTGATACCGGGGAGGGGGGTAAAGGACGGAACTTTTTCCTGTTGATCAGGAAACCCATCCCTATCGCCCCGCTCCATGGATTTGACCAGCATGCGACAACTCGCCTGCCTCCTGGGACGGGGCAGGAGAGGCGGTTCACCAGCCAGATCGTCCAAATACTGATGCAGTCACTCCCTCAGACACTCATCTCGTTGAGCCACCACCTTGGAGAGCCCGTAAAAACCCTCGGGTGATGATGAGTCCGAAGGGAAGCCTGGTGAACTGCCAAATGCCCTCCCCACCTGGAAGGCCAGTAGAGCTCCAGAACAAGGATGATCTGGGACATGCCAGTAGCGTCCTTGAGATCTTAGGGACGCCATCCAGTCCCCCCTTGCCGCAGCCGATAGGCGACCTGGGCCAAGATCAGCATACGTAACCTTGGTTTCGCACAAACCTCGTTCAGTCGGCTGAGGTCCTCAGGTGAGCCACCCCTTCGGAGAGTCCTTCTTGGGGAGCGATGAAAATGCTGGAAAGAAACGACCTTCCCCGCGCTTTCTCCCAGCCCCGGATGAGTGCATTTCCGACCGACGTGGTCGGCGAGCACTGTGGAGACCGGCGTCCCAAGGGAGTGAAGGTCGCCGAGGGCGGCAGTCCAATCCAGGGCCAAGAAAAACCGTTTCGGACCATCCCTGGGGCGCCAGCCTTTCTGGCGGCCAGGCGTCCTCCGAAACCCGGACATGAGGCCCTGGAAGGGAGGCTCAGAGCGAGACGCGACCCTTTTGTTGGTGGTGGTCTTGGGGACGGCAGCGCGCCCTGAGCGAAATGCCCGGGACCCGGAGCCCCGAGCCCGTGAAAACCAACCCGCGACCTGGCGGACGGTGCGAGGTTCACCGAGGCCACCCACGCGGTGGGGCGACGTGCCCTCGACTGCCCTTCCCGACGACAGGAGCCCCGGCGATCAATGCCGGCCCCCTCCCGTACCCCCCGGCCGAAGAGGAGTCTGGGGCCGGAGGGTCACAGATTGACGGTGGGGGAGATCGCGGGGGGGGAGGGCGAGACACTTGTTTGGTAAGAAGGCTTCTCGAAAAGACTCCGAATCGAAGGGCTAATCCGGAGATCTGTTGTCGATCAGCTCCGGCAGCCACGAGAAGGCCTCACCCGAATACCAAGGCGGGCGCGACGGCCTGTCAATGGCCGGTCGGACGGCGTCGGGAGAGGAGGCGCCGAAATCGCATCACGGCGGTCCGACAAACCCGAGCAGACATCAGACAGCGAGGCCGAAGAGAGGGAGGTGTGATCCATCTGCGAAGAGGAGTATCAGTCCGCCAGCTGACTGAAGAAGGCAGCAGAAAGAGGCCAAACATGGAGGCGTATTGCCTCTCCTGAAAGTCCTGGTGAAAGAGCTCCTCCTTCACATGGTTGCGTCTGCCACGGAGGTCCTTGGCAGACAGCCGAACACGCGGAGTGAAATCAGGCCATCACACCGCGGGGAAGCCACCAAGCCGGGATAACAGGGACCGGGGCCAAGACGGGAAGGTCCTCCGCGTCTTACTGGCGGTAACCGCAGTCTCCACACTTCCGGGGGGCAGGGTTAGGCCGGCCTTTCCTCCGGGCACCGGGACTGGCCCCCGAGAAAAAGCCACCTGGCCTCCTGGTCTCGCCCTCACGCAGAGGAGACCGTCCCTGACCAAACTAGCTCAGCCAGTAAAGAGGCCAGACAGCGTCCAAGCGGCCGCCGACGAGACCACAGGTCGGCTTGATGGAGCGTCCAGGCGAGAGAAACGAGATCCCGCGTGTAGATGTGTAGGACTCCTGTCCCCCTTCTCCCTGGGTCGACGCACCTCCAAGTCGGGACGGGCCCCACAGTCGTCCATCCAGCCGAACCCGAATGGCCCGAGCCGCCCGATGACCGTCTGGCAATCAATCGAAGGCGGCATCGCGCCCAAGGTAAACAGGACTGAGGATTAAGGGGTTGCCTCCGTGGCAGCCATCCCCGGAGGGACGAGGGGAGTGCCCCCCGCACGTGAAAGGCACCGCAGAGGAAAGGGTGGATGAAGGCCCGCGGACAGAAGCATCGGAGGCTGAAGTCCTCGACCCGCCTTCTCTTTGGCACGGGTAAGGCGACATCCCCCTCCCCGTCTGAGCACCTAGAACAGGTGATCCTCGATGTCCGCATGCTCAGAAGCGCAGGCTCCGGCGAAGAGGTAAGGCGGTAGAGGGTTATCTGCGACGCCGACGAGGTCGGAGAACGGGTCCCAGTTGGTTAAGTGGGCCTCCACATCCTCGCCCATGAATGACGTTCACAGAGTCGCTACCCATCCGAACAACCCCGGAGGAACAGGAGGTGGAGGGCGTGGAAGGCCCTGGGAGGACGCCTACCCAACCGGAGAGTACGTCCCTACCCGTCAAGTCCACGACCAGTGAGCCGCGGTCAGGGGGTGGGCGAGGAAACACCTATCCTCCTCCACCGTCAGCAACGACCGTGGCGATCTCATGAAAGCAGAGGCAGGAGCGCTAGGTCGGGCAGCACGAGACGAGGGTGAGGTAGAGAGTGGGACGATACCTTTCCGAGGCCCATCCGGGAACCAAGTAGTCCGGTCACCCGGACATGATCTAGATTGTACGGTGGCGAGAACTTTAAGGCCCGTCCGCACTCCTCGAGTCAGCAATAGGCCTCACCGTAAGGCAGGGCGAACACCCCCCCTCTGGCGGAGGATGAATCTGCAGCCATCCACGGCAGTCCAGCCTCGTCAGGACGATAATGTCCCGACCAGAAGGCACGGGACGTGCGAGGATGCAGGAGCTAGTGGCCCGGACTTAAGGATGCCGAGCAGCCCTGGGCCTAGCAGCTTGATCCGCTGAAAAAGGAGGCAAACGATTGACAGGAATGGACGACCGCAATAACCGAAACCTCCGCACTCCACCAGCAGAGATTGCCTTCCTCCTCCTTCCAACCCCCAACTTTACGGGGGAAAGAGAGCAGGAAAAAATAGTCGACGTAGCAAGGGGCTACGAAATCGACAAAGCAGCCGGACGTCGTCTAGAACGCCCTCACCTCCACACTACCTCCACCTCGAAGGGGGGGGGGGGGCAGAGTGGCAGGAGGGGGCCAGGCATTCCATGAATCGCCCATAACGCCGGCCCTGTCTCCCCAGAAGGTGGATGGGCCGGGGGGAGCGTAGCCCCGGGCGCACAAGAAATCACCACGCTTCACTCTTACCGTGCCATGAAGGACCAAAGAGTGCCGGCAAAAAGGAGCAAGGTCCACAGGCGTCCAAGCCTCGGTCGCAGACTCACACCCCCGACCCGGAGAGGGGACACGAGTGGCGGAGGGAAGGCTAGGCAAGCCACGAATCGCCACACGTACCCCGCGCCACCGTCCCCTGGGAGGGGACAGGCGGGGGTAGAAGCGAAGCTCCCGGCCGCCATCTCGGAATCCAGCTTGTGAATCCGTTTTAATTCTTGTTCTACCTCCTTGACTAGCCGTAAGAACTCTTTCCTACATCAGCCTTTATTGTTATTCCTTTTATTCCACTTAAAAATAGCTTCTATCAGATCGTCTTACTCTACGCTCCTCGAGTGAGTGTAAATTTAATATTTTTCAATCTCTTCAGAACTAAAGTTTACGCATCCATGAATAATTTTGGTCATGCTTCTTGTGCACTGATTCTACAAGGTTATTCCATCCTGTATACAGAGACCAAAACTGAACCGCTATAGTCTAGGTGAGGTCCTGACTAGAGCCAAAATAAAGCTTAGAATAACCTCATCACTTCTACTTTTAACACTTCCTGGTAATTGGATCCTAACACTCTGTTTACTCGATTTCTAGCCTCACTACATTGCATTCCTTAGGACGGAGGGTCTGACTTATTCGCACTCCCAGATTCTTTCTCCCCTTCCTGATCTTTTCAGCGATACATTCCGTAGGTGGTACCTATTACCAGGATTTTTCCTTCCAACATTCATTTACGCTACACTATACCAATTTTAAATTCCAGTCTGGCCTCTATCTACCCACTCATTTAATTTATCTAAGTCCCTCCTTGGCAAAATATTTACATCAGACTGTGATCTACTAATCCACTACCTTTAGTAATCATCCTGCAAACTTGCTGATAACACATACTAATCCCACTATCCGAAGTCGTTGATGTAAATCAAAAATGAGTAATGGACCCGAAAACAGACCCTTGTTGGAACGCCTATTCTCGTTACCTGCCCCCATTCAGATTATAGAACCATTAATTGTACCTTTGTTGCCTATTACTTTAGCCAAGACTAATCCAACAAGAACCTTCCCATCTAATTCCCATGAGTCCTTAACCTTATTTAAGAGTCTACCGTGTGGTCCCTTGGCCGAATGCCTTACTAACGTCCAGTTATACTTTTATCATAATCCTCATCTTAATCTGCTGTTTCTAACGTTCCTATAAACACTCAATAAATTAGTGATATATGATTTACGCTTTGTGAACCCATGTTGTAAATCAGTTACAAACTATGCTTTTCAGATGCTCTCTAATGTTTTTTGCATAACAGTATTCCTAATAATTTACCTACCACTGCCATCATGCTAATGGGTCGATATTTTGAGCGTTGATATTTGACATATAGTCACCCAGCGGTGGTCTGGGTCTGCTGTTTGTGCAGACACTAGTGAGTTAGCACAGGTGTCCATGTATATCCTTTTCTATAACTATTATATAAAACTTTTATAGGCAATTTTTAATAGCTTGAACAGGCCTAATAATAGTGATGGTACCGGAAATATTGAGATACTTGTATATTACTGATTAATATATATAATATTAATTATATTTCCCAGCTTACAAATTCTGTACCAGCGCCCGCGGGCCTCCAGAGGATTGACGTCAGTTGCCGCTGCTTGTCCATTTCTACTGATGTAATACTACATCAAGATATCATATATCTGTTGTTTCAAAATGTTTACACATAGCAATACTTCGATTCTTGAAATTCCTGTACTTGATTTTTCAACATAGTAAAATTATCCCCGTCCCTGAAAATACACCAAAGCGCCTTCGGAGGGGCTGACGGAGGTAATTTGCCGCCGGCGGCCGGGCCGTTTCGCCGCTCTACGGCCTACGTCGGCCGCCGGTGATGTTAGCTGGCATCATATTTCAGTTTTATTTCAAAAATATTTCTCCAGTTTTAATCAGGAACCCGAGAGATACATAGAAATACAGATGAGATACGTACATCAGGAAGGAGTTTACTGGAAACGGTTACATTGTCTGTGGGGGTTTGTGCTATGTATCATATAAAAAAATAACACTTGATTAACCGCGGCGAAGATTATTACGGAATAACACACAGGTTCATATTTTCCGTCCTTATATCAATAACCTTCCAACATATTATCAACACATATCCCAATACTCAACGGTACACCTAATATGGAATATGTAATGAATGGATTTAAAATATGGAATAATATCATATTTAGAATAGACAAATTTATTTGAAATCTTTTCCCAGCTATTAATGCACTAAACGGCCAGCCGTACGATAGCCCATTACAAAAGGGTAAAAGCACCACAAAAGGCCTAATTGTCACCCTTAACCATCGATAACAGGTAATGCGAACTAGTATAACATGTCTTCGCTCCTCTTCATTATATCCGAATAGACCTGAATAATATAAATAATTTGCAAGTACGACACTGCTTTTTTAGGAATTCCCTTGCGGGGCGCCTGGCGCTGTTCCTGAAGTGAAAAAATAATCAGGTTGTTGGAAACACGCAACTATGGTGGATGTTTTTCATGTTTTTTCGCGCCGCAACCTATATCCTTCTTACCATATGCTGTTCACGCCGTTCAGTGATTCCCGTACATCCACCCAGCCATGTAGAACTCAATAACGGACAATATTTTTTGTATTATGAAATAACACATGTCCGTAGCAATTATGAATCCTAGCAATCTCCTTTTCATCATAATTACTGGATAACACAACATGAAATATTCGGGTTAAATTTTCCTAAAGCATATTGCAATTATATAGTAATGTTTTTATAAAGTGTTGAAACAGCTCATTAGTCTATTAGTATCGGCTATGGGTTGTGCACCCCACTTTAAAAAAGAAACAAAACAAAAACAAACATTCACTTATCAAATCTGCCATATTACTTAGAAAAGTCTCAACCTAAATAACATTCCTCAACTCATTAATTATAACAGGCGCGCAGCGGGGGGCAAAATGGGCATATGCCCCTACGGCGGTCGCCGCTGGGAGACGGAGCCACGCCGGCTGAGCCTCTGTTCTGACAAGATGCCCAGAGCGGCCCTACGTCTGTAACACTTTCCGTCGCTCGGGCCGCACGAAATAAGCATAACTGAGGGCTCTCCTGGAGGCCCTCCGTCTTTGTGGGTGCTGGGATCAGGATTAACCATTTTTCCTCTCTCATTACAGTAGCCCAGTCCATAATGACGCGGGTCACGTACAAGAAGTCTTACGGCGGAATTGGCATCAGCCCACTGTGTGATGGACTCGCTCAGCAAAGAGTAGTTTTGGGGGCTTGGTTTGGTGACCTCTGCTGCAAGGAGGACAAAAACGATCCGGATGCTTCAAGTCGTTTGTGGAGTCCTGTCCTCCTCTCTACTGCGTTGTAGAGGCATGGACACTAAATATGACCCATTGAAGAAACTAAACATCGACTGCCTTTGGTAATTAATTAGTTGTCTTGCGCATAATCATGGGGGTATCGCTGGGATGATTACGTTTCAAATCACAGCGATTGCACGTGAAACTACTTGACACCGAGTATCCTATGTACCTCATAGCTCCGTCACAGGACGCCGCAACTATAATGATCATGTGCCACGCTACCCCGCTGAGACCGATCCTTCCCATCGGGTTGTATCTGTAAAGACAATGCGAGCGTGGAGGAGTCCCAAAGGAGGCGCCCCACAAGGCTCAGGTGGCGCTCGTGGGCAAGTTATGTTTTCTTTGTCGAAGACAGCTGCTTATTTTGGTATGGGAAAAGGGCCTGCATCAGGGGACTCGCGCGTGGATTGACCCCCCGGTAGTGGTCGTCGTAGGTGGGTGGGCCGACGCGCCCCCCAGTGGGCGTATTGCCCCCAATGATTAATTTGATTGTTTTCCCTTAACGCATTGATTTGCAAGGATTTTTTGTATATTATTAGTTATTAATTCCATATATACGATACTTATTATTTCATAATTACGCGTTATTAAACTATAACATAATTTTCATAAAATAGAAAGGTGGTAGCCCCTACATTTGTTGGGCGGTATCAATTTTGTAATCAGTTACCGTAGATAACAGTGGAAGTCGCCAAGGACAAGTTTTTTTTTTTTTCTGTTTACTCAGACGTGTGGTTGGCGTTAAATACTTAAAGTGCTTTTTCACAATCCATGATTCTCATTGAAAAGTGTAAGAAAGGAGCTTATCTGGGGAGGAGTCTGTGTCAATTTTGGCTGTCTTATCCAAATATCTGTGTCATAGTATGGTATGAAATTAACTTAAATGACAAAAATATCTACAAGTGGCTACCAACAGCTAGTATGTTGGAGAAATTATCCATCAATCACAGCCTCGCATAATTGTAGATGGTGGTTTTTGTTCCCCATAAGTCCCCTTGTGAGAGGTATTTTTCCGCTCGTCATAGAGGGAGTGTGAGTAGGAATGTATATATAATTTTAAATGGTAATGGGTATATTAATGTAATTTAAGTAAAATGATTAGTACTGGATATGCATAAATTAATTATTCTCAGTGCTATTAACCTCATTTGCACTATAAATAATTAGCAAACCTTGGTTTGAAGTCCGCGGAGTCCATTGGCTGCCGCCCCATTAGAATTCTAGTTCCACCCTGTAATTCGTACACGTGTGCTTAAAGAATGTGTGGCATCGCTACACGGCCCACCACGGAGAATGCAATACTTTTTTCCAGAAACCGACCCCATCGCGGAGTAACATCTCATATACTTATCAGTTCACTTCCACTACACCTCTAGCGAGTTAATATCTCTTCTTCTGATTATAAAGAAGAGATTTTTGTACATACCGTGAATTTTTAAAACATATAGTGGTAAGACAGATAGGACGTGTTTAAAATTCAGCACAATGAGATAACAATCCGCCGCGTCACAGAATACGACAGGTTATGAAAACCTGACGCGATAAGCAAAAGCATCCGGGATCTCCAATCTTGCAAACATCGAATAAGCGATAATCCGCTGGACAGTGTCTCCCTGCATACCTCTCCGACGCTCTACGCCTCTGTACTTCACGGGTCGTCTGATCACAGCGCTACCACTTCGGATCCACAGGACAGGCTAATTAATCAACGCCTACGTAATGCAAACCTCTACTATTCCACATAATATTCCTAGTTAGTTAACTTATCTGGGGGTATTGTGTCGGAGGAAAGATAGACATGGATTTGAATTGATTAGGTAAGAACCCCAGCAAACACAAAGACGGAATTTCCTCCGGAGGCGGCGCGCCCGCTCAGCCTCCGGTATGATCTTATCGTCGGCCCGACGGAAGTGTACGACGTAGGGCCGTCTGGGAATTTCTCGAGGCTCACCGGCGGGCCGCTGGTAGGGCAATATGAACCATTTGCCGCTGTTATATTAAACGATTGAGGAATATTATGGTTAGTACTTTCTAACGTATGATTGGCCAAGATATACGTAATGTTTGTTAATAAAAAAAATAAGGTGGGTGGCTCTCTTCGAGCACAACCCATTAGCCGATTAATAGACGAATTGAATGGGCCTGTTCAACGACTTATAAAAACATTACTATATAATGCAATATGCTTAGAGAAATTTAAACCAGAAACTATTCCTGATGCCGTTATCATTAATAATTAAAAAAAAGTTTTAAAAAAAAGTAATACGATGAAAAGGAGATTGCTAGATTCATAATTGTGCTACGGACTTGTTTATTTCATAAGTACAAAAACATTTTCGTTATTGAGTTTTACATGCTGGTGTACGTGAACACTGAAGCGGCGTAACAGGCCCATGTAGAATGATCTAGGTTTCGGCGACACTAATGGGCATTACCAATCGCACCACTCGTGCGTTTTCCAACTACACTTGTATTCTATTTCACGCAGAGACACAGCGCCCGGCGGCGTCAAGGAATTCCTAAAAAAACATGTCGTACTGCAATTATTTATATTAGTTCAGTCTATTTCGACTATATGAAGGAGCGAAAACATGTTAGAGACTAAGTATTTCGCATTATGTTAATCGACTTGGTTACAGGGTGACCATTAGGCAACTTCTTGTGGGTTTTTTAACCCTGTTGTAATTGCTATACGTACGTCCGGTCAGTTTAGGGTGCATTGATAGCTGGGAAAAGATTTCAAATAATATTCTATTCTAAATCATGATTATTAATTCATAATGTTAACTGCTCATCTCTATATAGTCCATATTAGGTGTAGCTACGCGGTGAGTATTGATATGTGTTTGATAATATGTTGGAAGTTATTGAAATAAGGGAAAATATGACTTTGTGTTATTCCGGCTAATAAGCTTCGCCGCGGTTATCCAGTGTTATTTTTAATATGGATACTATCTAACACACAGACTAATATAACCTTTTCTATGTAAACTCCTTCCTATGTAGCTTATCTCATCTTTATTCTCTATGTATCCTGGTGTTCCTGATTAAGCTGGAAATATTTGAAAATAAACTGTATAGGAATAAATTTCTATCCAACTATTTATTAAAAACTGTTATACCAATTTTTTAATACTTGAACAGGCCTATAATAATCCCAACAAACACAAAGACGGAGGGCTCATCCGGAGGTCCCTCCGTATTTCTACCGGCGGCCCGTACGGAAGTGTAACGACGTAGGGCCGCTCGGGGAATTTGGCTCATGAGGCTTCACCGGCGGGCCCGCTCCCGATCCCAGCGTGCCCGCCGTAGGCATTTGCCCATTTGCCGCTGTTATAATTTAACTTGATTGAGGAATATTTTGGTTATCATACTTTCCTAGGTAGTATTTTACGGTTGCAGTAAATAGTAACTGTTTTAAGGCGGTGTTGCACAACCCCTTAGCCGATTAATAGACTAATGGACATGTTCAACACTCTATAAAAACATTACTATACCTGCAATATATCGTAGAAAGTATAACATGAACTATTACCTGTCGTTATCCAGTAATACGAATGAAAGGAGATCATAAATTGCTAATCGGCACTATGTTTTATTCATAAGTACAAAAACATTTTCCCGTTATTGGGTTTATATATATTACCCTTCTGGTGTAGCGTGGAACACTGTACGCCATGTAAGGATATCTGATTGCGGCGACCAACATAGACCCCATCCACCCGCTTGTGCGCTTTCAAGTACCTGATTTTGAAGTTGATTTCCACCGAGTCACTGACACAACGCTGCCGAGGAATCCTAAAAAAAACGTGTCGGTACTGCAATCATTTATATTATTCAGATCTATTTCGTATATAATGAAAGGAGCGAAACATGTTATCACTAAGTGTTCTCATGATGTTATTCGACTGATTAGGGTGAATAATTTGCGGCTCCTTTTGTGGGTTTTTACCCTTTGTAATGGCTATCGTACTCCTGGCGTTTAGTGCTTGATAGGAGGGAATTAAATATATTCGGTTCTAAATCATGATATTACCATCCATCTACATATTCCTTATTGGTGTACCGATGGGTATTGATATTGTTGATAATATGTTGGACAATGATAGAAATAAGAAAATATGACCTTGCGTGCACAGGTTATCCCGTAATCTTTGCTCGGTTAATAATAAAAATGTGATGTTTATATTTGATACTAGCTACCACATAGACTAACTGCAACCTTTTTTCCATGTAAACTCCTTCCTATATAAGTAACGTAATCTCATCTTTATTCTATGATCTCTGGTTGTTCCTGATTAAGCTGGAAATTTTGAAATAAACTGATTATATGATAGATTTCTATAAACTATTATACAAATACTCTATAGCAATGTTTAATAGCCTTGAACAGGCCCTAATAATAGTGATGGTACCGATATTGCGATACTATGTATATACTGTGTTAATATATATAATATGATATGAATATTTCCCACTTACAAATACGTACCTAGCTTCCAGCGGGCCTCCGGAGTATTGACGTCAGTTGCCGCTGCTTTGTGACTACTGATGTAATACTAACATCAATAATCATATAACTGTGTGTTTCAAATGTTTACCCATAGAAATATTCATTTCTTCAAATTCTGTACTTAATTTCAACATAGTAAGTTTCCCCGTCTGAAATAACACCAAGCCGGCCCTTCGGAGGGCTGACGGGGTAAAAATTTGCCGCCGGCGTCGCCGTTCGCCGTGCTCTACAGCCTACGTAGTCCCGCCGTGATGTTTAGCTGGGATAGTGATGGTACCAATATTGCAATTACTAATGTATATTACTGAGTTTAATATATTATTATAATATTGAATGAATATTTCCCACTTACAAATATCCTACCAGCGGCGCTGGGGATTGACGTCAGATTTCCGGGCTGCTTGTCACTACTGATGTAATACTACCAGCAAGATAATCATATAGCTGTTGTTTCAAAATGTTTACACATAGAAAATATTCAATTCTTGAAATTTTTGTACTTAATTCTTTTCAACATAGTAATATCCCGTCTGAAATACCCCAACGGCCTTCGATGGCTGACGGAGGTAAATTTGCCGCCGGCGGCCTGCCGTTCGGGCCGCTCTACGGCCTACGTCGTCCCGCCGGTGAGGGTTAGCTGGGAACTCACATTAATATATATGTATGTGGGACTGAATTCCCATAAGTAGAGTCTTCATCTAGTGGTTTATTTACTGAGTTTCGTACCGCTTTTCGTCGTCGCCCCGGAAAAAAACGCGTAGCGAAATTTGAACCGTTCATATACTCGTCAGATAACAACATAAAAACAACGCTGAAACAGGGTAGATTATACATCAATGATATAAACTACTTTGTATCATCTTCAGTGGTCACATAAAATCAGTAGTGATGCTATACATTCGTAAATTTGGCGCCTGGCGACATCATTGCAGGTGCGACTTTACTGTTATCTACGGTACCGTAGATAACAGTGAGTCGCCACCTGCAGTGAAGTCGCCAGGCGCCAAATATTACGAATTATAAGCATTCACTACTGATTTTTATGTGCACTGAAGATGTTACACGTATTATATCATGATTGTATAGATCTACCTGTTTTCAGCTTGTTTTTGATGCTTTGTATCTGCAATATAAACTGTTGCCGCATTTCCTTCTCACGTTTTTCTGTCGCGCCGATGACAGACAGTAACAATAGCTTTTCGGGCGACGGACACAAGACTTGCCAGATCTTTCAACTTTATAGCATTTATTTTCAACGTTGGCAGAGGAATTTTTTATATATCACAAGCATCTTCCGCAGCTAATATATATAGGAGACTTGTTTTACTTTACCTCTATTTCCCTGAATTCCCCAGAGTGGCGACTCCAACTGTTGGGTTTAACATACTAGCTGGCGACTTTACTGTAGGTATGTATAGTGAAGTCGCCCCTCGTTTTTTTTTTTGTAAATTTGTTCATTTATAGCCCTAATATGACACAGATAATATACAAAATGACACAGACTTTCAGATGGCCCCTTCTAACGTTTCCTGAAATCATGGATGTACATATGTAAGTATTAACGCCACCACACGTCTGTAAATAACAAAGAAACGTAGAACTGGCGACTTCACTGTTATCTACGGTAGTGGTACGAACGGTACATTTGCAGTGCAACGTACGGTACAATTTTTTTTCCCGAGGTGGCAAGTGGCAACACTGCCTGGGCCACACTACACTCACGGTTCACCTGCACGGCCTCCGTCTGTCCTCTGGGCCCCTGAACTTTACTGTTTACTGCGGCTACTGCCCCTGGTGCAGGAACGTCCCGAAAACCATTGAACATTTTCTACTGCAGTGTCCGCGCTTCCACTCCTATCGTGTACTGCTGCACTCTCAACTCCTTGCCCTGAACATCACCACCTTTGACCTGCCCACCCTGCTGGCGGCGGCTGGCGGCACCCCCTCCCGGCAACACGCTGTCATCCGCCTCACCTGTGACCTGTGCCTTCCTTAGGAAGACAGGTCAACTACCGCGCCTGTGATAGCATCATAAGACTTCATCAGGGCTCATAGTGCTCCTCAAGGGATCCTCGCAGCCCTAAAACAACAATAACAACAACAGCTGTTGGCGTGGCGTGAGCGAAGTGGAGCTGTGTCAAACTATGACACTTACCCGTATATGTTCGCTGTAGAGAAGATTATAGCAAGGGCGGGAGGTAAGTCACGGAGGTGTCATTGCGCGTATTCCACTTGCTTGTATAGCGCCCCCCCCTTATAGCTTGATGTTAACTTGAAGGGCTCCACAAACCTGGCGATTACGCTGCCACCACCCACAAAGAAGTGAAAAAAAAAATAAGATTTACGCGAATATGTGAGGGGATACCTGGGACTTAATAAACGACTCGTTACCAGGTTTGGTGTAAAACTTTGGAAGAAGTCCTTCACCCCTATCTATTTTTTCTTCCCCCTATAGCCACCACGCCTGGGAACTGGCGGGATACGGGTTTTATTTGGTAGGGAAGCAAATTATAATGATTTTGGCTCCGAAAAAATCATCAAATCACTATATTTAAAAATCTAGGGAATTCCCTTAAATTAGGGAGTTCCCAAGATACCCTTGCTAGGGAATTTTCCTTAAGTTGATATATGTATAGATTTTGACATTTTGGGAGAGCACTAAATGATCGTGTCCTGCCTTCCCTACCCAAAACCCAAGTTTTCCCATAAGGCCACCATGCTTGCGGTCATAGGAGGTCATAAGAACACCTTACCTTTCTAGCCAGAAGGGCTGCGTAGCCCCCCATGGACCCCCTAAGGGTTTGCTAATACTAACCTCACTATAAACCCCCTAAAAGTTACTACCCTACTCACTAGAACGAGCCCGTCCAGGTGGCAAGTTTGGTAGAGACGATGAGGCTCGCAATGTGCAGCGTCCCTGTGCATTCGGTTCTAGCGGTTTCGAGTTCCGCCTAGTTCGTCGCGGTGGGGGGGGGGGGGATGTGCGGCGCTTTGTAATCAATAACCTTGTAGTTGGTTACTTGCAAAGGTGTCTAGATAGGATAGAAAAGTCTTATCTTCTCTTATCACTATAACGATACAGTTATTCGGGCCACCAGTTGCAGTCGGCCCGCCTATATTAAATGATACCAATGCATGCTTTAATGTATACCTTTAGGTTTTAATGAAACCTAACCTAACACTAACACACAAAGTATATCAACCTAACCATAACCTTAACCACAAAGGTATACCTAACCTAACCTTAACCACAAATTATACCTTAACCTAACCTTAACCACAAGTTATACTAACCTAGACCTTACCACAAAGTATACTGCCGCTTGGGTTCTGCATGCTACTATAGTCGGCCTGTTTCAACTGGCGCCGCGAATCACGGGATACAACTATAACCCCCTAAAAGTTTTATTAACTTAACTTCACTATCACCCTCTAAAAGTACTAACTTACCCTCACTATACCCCTTTAAAGTACCTAACCTAACCTAACTATAACCACCTTAAAAGTAACTACCGCTACCTAACCCCCTTTAAAAGTAACTAACTTAACCTCACTATAACCCCTAAAAGTAACTAACAATAACCTTACTTCTATAACCCCCTACAAGTTGCTAACCTAACTTAGTTGTGATACGACTTGAGAAGTAAAGGAATAAAAAAATTAAAAAAAGGTCTTGCAATCTGGGGAAAAATCGCTAGCCATCTAGGAAAATCCCCAAAACAATTATCACCCTCCATTTAAAGCCCAATGTACCCTAGCTCATAATCACATCATTAAACACATGTATATATGAGTAAAATAGTCCTTTCAACTTACCTTAAAGTGTGAGATATACCCGTGACGGCTGCAAATTGGCGGGGTACCGATGATTGTAAAGGCTAAGGGATAGAGTGATTTGTAAACTACGTATTAGTGTTAGTTTCGACAACAACCTATTTTCTACGATTTTTTTTTTTTTTTTTTTTTTTTGTTTTTTTTTTATTTTTTTTTTTTTTTTTTTTTTTTTTGTTTTTTTTTTTTTTTTTTTTTTTTTTTTTTTCTATTAAGTCCAATGTGGCAGGTTTACAAGTGCAATAATCTTTCGTTTTACAAATGAGTTTGTGGCGCGCCACACAAAGTCCTTTGGTTTCCTCGTTATTTACACGCCTAATAAAGATTGCCGTACGTAGCTTACAAGTCCCATCACCACAACCTTCTGTGCCGGACCGCCGAGTGGGGAATGAAGTGAACCGGTGAATCAGTTGAACCTCCTCCTACTGTGACTTCACTCTTCACTAATAAATACTCGCTGAGTATTTATTAGAAACCAATATATTCGCCTATATGATTATTAGCAATATATTATGCTCTAAATATATCAAAATGGTTGATGTGGTAGCGAATTTAAGAGCATTCTATCATCGATGCAATAATTCATGCAAACTACGTGTTTCCTTACACAGGACTTACTATCTAGCTGTAGTCAAGGTGTAAACTGGGGCTCAGTCTAGCTAGGAAGCGCTCGGAGTGAGTGAATGTACTTAGAATTTTTTTGGGGAGTCATGCCTCATATTTCATAGCGGCCGTGTGGGTTAACCAAGGCGGCGCATGCTGGAATCTTTACAAGATGTGGAAGTACAATAAGCTACAATACAGTGCGTATTATTTCAGTCAAAGCCGGAAGTATGATTTCCAAAGTCTTTCCAGGGGTGGATGTTGTACGACAAATTTTAGAGCATTTCATAGCCATATATGCAAATAATTCTGCAAACTCACGTGTTCCCTTACACAGGGATCCTATCAGCTGTAGTCACGGGGTACTGGGGCTCCGTCCTAGCTAGGAAGTGCTCTGGAGTGATTTGACTGGACTTAGAATTTTTTTGAGGCACCTCAATATTCATAGCGTCCGTGTGGGTTAACCAAGGCCGAGCGCACGGCTGGAACCGTTACAGATGTCAATGTCCAATAAGCATACAATCAGTGCGGTAGTTATTTCAGTCAAAGCCGGAAGGATGATTCCAAAGTATTCCCAGTGTTTCTGTATATTATCACTGTGTTGCATACCAGTGATTCACATCCCACGCTAAGGTTTTCACCAAAATCACTAAACGAAATAAGACCCGCACGACGCGATCTTACTCGGGCTTAACATAATCCCAATAATTCCTAACCACCGTCACTAGGTAATGTACCTATCTACCTACACACACACTCGCGATGAATCATGGCCTTAGCTCTATACACTGGTGTATCAGCGGGTCATCCACTCAGCTCAGCTCAGCAACACACAACCACCATCAGCACACACGTGGGTCCCTCAGGGGTTAAACCATCCACTCAGCTCAGCTCAGCTCACTCAGCTCAGCTCAGCTCCAGAACCCTGAATACACATAACCCAATGAATATATAATGTCCAATACATAACTAATCAATGCCCTATACATCCTTATAAATACACCACCCCACACATACCTTGGAAAAGGGTTGTACGACATGACTCTCTGCGCGTGTGTTCGCGACAAAGGCTGGCCAGAGAGAGAGAAAACCGTGTATTTTCCCTTACCTCGCCTTCTTGCCGTGACGTCACTAGCGACCGTGGGTATAAAATATTGCCGGAACCTATATCTAACTCAGTGATTCCCAACCTTTACACCTTGGAGGAACCCCTGTAATAATTTTTCATATTCCAAGGAACCCCTATATATATATAATTTTTTTAAGAAAAGTTCTTGAGCAATAGAATTCATATGAAATCTACAATTACATCACATGCCATGAGAGTTCACACTAATAAGTCAATAATGTTATGACTTACCTTCAGTGTGACACTTGGGCTTGTTTCTCTTTCCGTATCTGTGAAATTCTTGGCCGAATTTTTGGCAGACACACACGCAGTTCTTCCTCGACAGACAGAAGACGATTTCTTAATTTGCTTTTAATGACGGTCAGGGATGAGAAAGCTTGTTCACAGAGGTAAGAAGTTGAAACTGGAGTAAAACATCCAATGCTTTTACTGAGATGACAGGGTACTCTTGCTTTGCTGAAATCCAAAACTTGTCACGTGATACTTCATTAAATTTCATTTTCAAGGTTCGATTGCACTGTAGTTCACTCAGTTCTTCCTCTTCTTGCAGACTAAGTAGGTTTTCTGTACTTGGTGAGAACTCAGTGAAGGGGTTTCTCACCCAGTCATACGTATCTGATGACAATTGGAGGGGAAGTACTTATGAAGTTTTTCTGACAGTGATCCCAAATGACTTGTAATTAATGGAATGACATTTTCATATTCAGTTTGAGTTTGAACTTGGAGTAGGAGTGGAAACATTTTGATGTTTCCTCTTGAAAGGTGCTTTTTCCAAACAGCGAGTTTATTCTTAAATGCAAGAAGTTTGTCTGTGGAAGTCAGAATGTTTTCCTTCGCACCCTGCATGCTGGTGTTCAAGTTATTTAAATGCTGATAAATATCTGCTAAATATGCTAGTTTCATTTGCCAGTTTGTAGATTCAAGACATTCACAGAAACTGGATTTATTATTCTCTTTGAAGAAAAGCAGCAGTTCCTGTCGCAGCTCGAATACCCTTGTCAAAACTTTACCTCTCGAAAGCCATCGAGCCTCTGTGTGCTGGAGAAGCGTCACGTGATCTTTTTGCATGTTTTCACACAACCTTGCAAATATGCGAGACTTCAGAGGGCGCTGCTTTATAAAGTTGACCATGTTCACAGTTGTATCAAGGACTTGTTTTAAATCATCCCCAATAGTTTTTGAAACCAAAACTTCTCTGTGGAGAAAGCAGTGAGTTGTTATGACTTCAGGGTTTTTTCTTTCACGCGTGATACAAAGCCTTGTACTGAGCCAATCATTGAGGGAGCACCATCAGTGCAGATTCCAACGCATCGGTTCCATGACAAACCACGAGATTCCAGGTAAGAAGACAAGATGTTGGAAATGTCGTGGCCTTTGGTAGTTTCTGGCAGTTCTTTACAGCAAAAATAATTTTCCATTATTCCACCTTCATATTCAAATCTTACAAATGCCAGCAGCTGAGCTTTACCAGTTATATCAGTTGTCTCATCTACTTAGAGAGCAAAGTTGTTATTTTGCAGTACAGGGAGGTCCCGAAGATACGAGCAGTTAGGTTCCACCTGGCATACTCGTAAAGCGAAATCTCGTATAACGAAACACATAACTAATGGTAAAATATAGGTTTGGTTCCAGGACCTCATCAATTAAAAAAAAAAAAAAAAAAAAAAAGGACATGTTTTTCAAGCTAAAATAAACTATAGCAAACACAACAAACACACAGCGTCTATATTACCCACACTGTACTACCTATTCTGTAGAAAAAGCATTCTGAAAGAGAAAATAGCACACAAAATAACGTAACTGCACATTAATTAAACATAAAACATGCATAACAAGCAAAAAAGACGTTGTAATGTAGGGGACGCTGCGTGATACAAGAGAAGGTAGTGTAGCGGTCCCAAGGTTGGGGCCCCACACCTGCTAGTTACCCCTAAAGGTCAGGCCGCGCCATATGCTTAATTACCCTTCAGGTCACGGCTTGCTAGGGGTGACCTCACTGGGGTCAACCAAATCCCCCTTTGTCCAGCCCAGGAGTGGTAGGGCGCGCATTTTGAACTTGATAATTTTACTCACCCCAGTTTGAATGTCGTAGCATTGGATTTTTGATCTCGTATATTGAAAATAGACCCTAATTTACACATCTCGTATCATCGGATTCTCGTATACCGAATGCTCGTATAACGGGACCTCCCTGTATTTCAGACAAAATACCAGAAACATTGTTGGACAGGTCATCGACACGCCTACTAATTGTATTATCAGAAACAGGAACCTTGCTTAATTCACTTTTAGCTTCTTCACCTAGCATTGTTCTCACAATTATTTTGCAAGCAGGCATTTCTGCAATAGTGTGACTTTTCATTTTCTTGGCAACTAGCTCAGCCACTAAATAGCTTGCTTCTTGGGCCTTATCACTGATGGTTACCTTCTTTTCAAACACTTTTCTTTGTTTCTGCTGTGAATCCAATAGTCTTCGAAAATAATCCACGGTTTTATTTGGCAAGTGGCTGTGATTAGTAGTGAAGTGTCGCTTTAACTTGGCTGGGGCCATAGCTGTGTTAGCGAGCTTTTTCCCACAAACAATGCACAAAGAAAGTGGACAGTTTTCTTCTCCAGTCCATGTAAAGCCAATGGCCAGATAACTGTCATTGTAAATGCGATTTTTTTTTAACATCACTCACTTTTCCTTTACTCTTACTTGGCTGTGGTATTTGTGATTCTTCGTCACTGTCCTCCTGTCCACTGATATGCTTTCTTTTCAAATATTTGAACATGCTTCAGTCTTTAAAATCCGTATCAAACTAATATTAACTGGTGAGATTAATTAACACAACGTTTCACTCGGTTGCGCTGCTCAAAACTGACTGAAGGAAGATGTGTGAATGGCTGGGCTGGGGCTCGTGACACGTATGATACTCGTACGGGGTTACGTCACCCTCCTACCCAACCCCTGTGTCACCAAACTTGCGGAGTAGGAATGAAGGGCGTATCCCGCACCGGCAATAACAGTCATTTTTTCTTAATTCTATGCATATTATTTGCTCCCATTACTATATACATTGTACTGACTGACACGTATGAGTATGTTGGCGTCTGGGAAGTGTTTGTGACGTGTTGTTGAGTAGGAATTATGAATTATGAATTAAGATCACTGTCATTTTGTAATAGCACATAATTATTTTACGGTTTCTCGCGGAACCCCTGGTGATGGTCGGCGGAACCCCAGGGTTCCGCGGAACCCCGGTTGGGAATCACTGATCTAACTGATTAAGGACTGAGGAGTGAAGGAAAATTGTGAGCATTTAATTACTAGCTATATATGTATTACTTTACTCTCACCACTCAATGTAAACTTTTCATCAATCGTGAGTCACAGGATTAACCCATTTTCTCGCATTACATGGCTTCCCCCCCCCCCCCCCCCCCCCCCCCCAAAAAAAATGTCCTTGTTCCTCAGTCCTTCATCACGCATCCTACCAGATATCTAGCTAAGTATTACAAAAAAATAGTACGTAACATGTATCTATACAACACCATATCATGACTCCTCTCCTTTTAAATTCACATAGGGTCTTCTATCCACCCACAAACAAAAATACTTAAGTTGGACATTACAATTCTCAAATGAACTTTACAAAAACAATTAAGTAGTAATGCGTTCTTAATTTCTTCACCTCCCTCACCAAGAGCAGATTTAACCAGTTTGGGGATACATAATCAATGTAATGACTTTACTCCACCTTCTCACTTCATCTCTTATTTACTTAGGCCGAAGCCATATAGAGTCACGGCTGGACTCATCCCTCTAGTCTGTAATGGTTATTCCTTTACCCCACTAAACCTAGACATAGGAAGAAATCACGACTGGAATTTCTCCATACCCTTCCGTAACTTGGGATAAGGCTCACCTCCTTATTGAGGCATACTCTCCTGTGTCAATCACTCAACGAGCAAAGCTCAGAGCCAAGTACATCCTCGGGTCTAACGACATCCTTTGCGGGTCTAGTGTATATTGTAATCTATGTACACCCTCTAAAGTAAGTTTTCTAACCTTTACAAGTCTGTCTAGGGGACCTTCATCAAAATCTCTCTCTCACTAGAGAAAGTGGTGAAAGTTAATCTCTTTCTCACTAGAGATTAACACTTCTTACCATCTGTCATTAACATTCACGTATCTCCTCACTAGCCTTCTCAGTCTGTTCAAGTTCCTCCTCCATTATTACCACTTCTGCTGGCTCCAACAGCCATCTATCCTGCCTTACATTAGTGTTATTTTTACTTTACGTTACTTTATACTATCTGTTACCCTAACCTAACCTTAACCTTACCGTAAGGTACGGCAACCTAATCTTACCGTACCTTTTACATGTGTTAGTGTGGATTACAAGCCCTCTATCCACACATTCATCATCCATCCACATCCACTCGACATCATTATCCACATGCATACCTTTAACAAAACATCGATACCCTCATCATCCATCCACATCCACCATCATCCTTATCCACATCCACACACATCCTTATCCACTTCCACTCTGCATCCACGCTTACCACATCACCCACATCCACACTACCTTCACTTCCCACTTCACCTTCATTGTCAACAGCGGATCTGGGGCGTGCGTGTTTCATGCAGCACCCTTGCACTAATCCGCAGCGGCATGTGCCAGGCCATCACTACTGTCTTTTATCTGTGTCTGTGTTAGCACGTGGGTAAGGGGAACCCTGAAATGGATCCCTAACCAGCTGCCACCAACTTGTAGCCCCCCCCCCTTATAGCTTGATGTTAACTTGAAGGGCTCCACAAACCTGGCGATTACGCTGCCACCAACCCACAATAAGTGGGAAAAAAAATTAAAGATTTAGAGAATATGTGAGGATAACTGGGACTTAATAAACGACTCGTTAACAGGGTTTCTGTATATTATCACTGTGTTGATACCAGTATTCACATCCCCACTCTAAGGTTTCACCAAAATCACTAAACAATAATAATACCCGACACGACGCGTTTCTTACTCGGGCTTAACATACACTACGCGCCAAAATATTGTTCATGTGACATCATAACACAGCGCTTCCATACGGGAATTCAGAAAATGTACTCTATGGCAGCCTACTGACTTCCGAGAGAGATATCTTATATATGGCAGCTTGTTTAAGGCACGGGCAGTCCATCAAGACCGTTGAGGAATGTTCAGATGCCACTTGTCAATTATAGACGAAGCATTTAAAAAAGTATCGCCTTCCTTCCCGCGAGTAATTTGAACAGACGCGCATTGGTATAACTATCATTATTTTCATAATGGGTGGCAAGAAAGACCTAACAAAGGAGCAAATTAAAGTTATTGTGTCTCTACACAAGGCAGAGAAGCCAGTGGAAGAAATATCAAGGATTGTGAATGTTACGAGGAAATTTGTGCATAAGTGGGTGGAGAGTTTTGGGGTGGCGGGGCGGGGTGGCGACAGCCGCGACACCGTAACATTATAAGTGGCCAGGGCGAGGATGTAAAAGTCATATCGCAATATTTTTCTTGCTCTTATTTGAGGATGGGCATCCACTTGACGTTTCATGACATTTAGGGTGCTTGCTGATGTTTTGCGAGGACATTGAGATCTTGAAAGTTTTACATACCCTGGTAGTGCAGTCCATAATGACGGCGGGTCACTTCAAGAAGTCTTATGGCGGATTTGCATTGCCCATGGTGTTATGGACTCGCTCAGCAGGAGTATTTGGCGTTGTCGGTACCTGTGCAGGAGGACAAAGATCCGGCCGGATCTTCAAGTCGCTTGTGATCCCTGTCTTACTCTATGGTTGTGAGACATGGACACTAAATAGCGACTTGAAGAGACGAATCAATGCCTTTGGTAATAATAGCGCGTTTTCGCGACCGTTCTAGCCCGGTCTGGACTGGCTCAGTCCCAGGCGGACACTGTTTTCGCGAGGCGGGCTGGACCGGTGTAGCCCAGTCTAGTCTAGTCCAACCCAGTGACCAGGACCGCCTTGGCCCAGTGTGGGGAGAACTGGCGCATGCGCACTACAGTCAGCGGGGAAGACGACCAGGAGCTTCTCGTGCTGCTGATAAGACATGAAACACCATAATGGCCGACCATAAGACTATAGTAATTTCACGAAAAATTACAATATTCGCAATTTGCTGAAACAACATCTTGGGAAATTAATGTACCGTCAACAACACTATAGTCGCCACTGCACTTATGTCACCAGGCGCAATATATTACGAATTTTAGCATCACTACAGACTTGTATGTGTCACTGAAGACATGTATAGTGTTATGTATAGATAATGTAAACTACGTACTGTGCACGTCTCTTCAGTGGCACATACAAGTCTGTAGTGATGCTAAAACTCGTAATATATGCCCCCCTGCGACATTAGTGCAGTGGCGACTATAGATAGTGTTATTGACGGTAAATTAAATTAGATTTCATCATTCAATTTTTCATAGTCATCCCTGCTACTTGACTTCCCATTGAGAAGTCAAGTAGCAGGGATGACTGCTACATTGCACAAGGCAAAACTTGCATGATAATAAGGCTAAAAACAAGTACTCCACCAGTAAAAGGCCTGCTATATACGGAAATCCCCAGGTAGTGGATGCCAGTACCTATAGATATGATACATGATGGTTATATAGTAAACGTTAGACATGGCTGCGACAGGTCTTGCAATATTGTGTTGCTGGAATTTTTTCTCCGTCCAGAGATTTATAAACCTGCTGACTCATCACACACAGAATGATGACCACGGTTCACCTTTCATATGCCAACTAGGAGGTTATTACCTGAGGTCAAATTAATAACCCTTTGGTGTGTCTTTGGGGGGAGGTAAAGCTTGCAGGACGGTAGGACCGCCCAGTTGATCCCCCAGCCAATAGTCCCGTCCCATTCGTCATTCCAAACGTCGCGAAAACGTGACGTTTACCAGGTCGGTCTAGTCCAGCCTAGACTAGTGCTATAAGTGTCTTCACAGAATCATGGGGTATCGCTGCGATGATTACGTGTCAAATCAGCGATTGTACCGACCGTGAAACTGAATCGAGGCCTATTACCTGCATAGTCAGTCAGCGCCAACTTCGGCTATATGGGCATGTGGCACGCTATCCTGAAACCAATCCTTCCCATCGGGTTGTATCTGTAAGAGACAATCTGGCGTGGAGGAGGCCAAGAGGGCGCCCACAAGGCTCGTGGCTGGGGCAAGTTGATGTTTCTTGTCGAGAGCTGCTTGGTATGGGAAAGGAGCCTGCATGGGGACTCGCGCGTGGTGACAACCGGGAGTGGCATCGTAGAGTGGGCGAGGCGACGCGCCCCCCCGGCGTATGCCCCAAATGATTGATTGATTGATACGACAATTTCCATGGGCCGCGGCACCAAAATATTTTACTGCTGGAACCCATATATTTATAAGCAGTGAGTAGCCTCCCTTACTCCAATACAGTGACATACCTCCAGACACAGATCCCAGCATTGCTTCATAAAGTAATCGATATATTGGAGACGAGTAAATGAGAAAAAATATATTGTCTCACTATATACTATATAGAAGAATTTTCTATTGTCTACCATGAATTGTCATTTTCTCTTAATAATCTGACAAAGAAAACGTAATGGCGAACAATATTTTGGCGCGTAGTGTATGACAGAACAAGTGATCAAATAGAGGTGAATGGGGCCAGACAATAGCTGTTTACAAAGATTTTCCTCCAACACAAGCAGCTCTGAAGGAACACATTAAAAGAGCAGTGTATCAGGGATGACATATTTCGGGCAGGCATGTGTAGCTTCACCAGAGTTTCCAGATCCAAGCCACTGGGGATGGTCAAGAAACGCCAAGAAGCAATGGGAACCAAAGTGGACAACCCTCCTGGAGGCATCAAAGTCTTGTCATGAGTTGATCAAATGTGGTTGCACAAAAGGTTGCAGAGGGCGTTGTAAATGTTACAATGCTGGTTTGAAGTGTACTGCCCTTTGCACATGTAGTGAAATATGTGACAATTACTGACTTCAGCAACTCTCAGAATTCAATAAACTGTATACAAATATCTGTGTATTGTCACTGTGGATTTTTGTGTATCGGATGTCTGGGCCGTAGATACGGTAAAAATTATGTAAATGCTAAAGCAAACATTCTAATTACCTAGATATACATGTAATGCATACATAACCCTCTTCCTGTTAAGAACACTGAACAAAAAATTTCCCTCACCATAATTGCTATATATACAGTGGCCGCAAAGGAAATATTTCCGCCATTTCATTTCCGCAATGAAAATCTTTACATGAAAATCCGTGTAAAGTTTTATGTCCATTACCGGGCAATAAATAATAGGGGAGTCTTGTGGTTATGTGACAACTCTTTGCTTACCTACCCACGCCACGTACTGACTCGGCTCGCTTCAGTGAGCCACGAGAGCTCAGACAGGAAGGGGCAAAGTTACGTTACTTCAGAGGGACTTTTTTTCCACTCAAGCCTTGACTTCACCCCCCCATAAATCCGCCCACCATGCTCATAATGGGTCGTAAAAAGCTCAACATGGAGGAGAAGACACGTGATTTGACCTTATTAGAGCAGGGCATGTCAGCAATTCGCGTAGCAGCTTAATTGAAGGTGTTCAGACAGGCTATCTACCTGGTCAAATGGTCAGCTGCAGCATTGCAGCCTTGCAAGATTCCCATGAGGAAAATGGCTCAGGAGGAAAAAGAAAGACTTCACCAAGGACAGATAAGTTATTAAAGAGGGAAGTAATGTCTGACCCCTCAATAACAGCCTCAGAACTTAAGAAAAAACACCCAGAGCTACTCCAGGACATTGCCATCAGTACGATGCAACATAGGCTGCAAAAAGACCTGAATTTACCCCTTCGCCGTGCTGCCAAGAAACCCCTGCTGACAGATGCCATGCGGAAGAAGAGGCTGCTTTTCTGCAATAAATATAAGGATTGGACTACTAACGACTGGAAAGAGGTCATGTTCAGCGATGAGAGCACCTTCCGGCTGGTTAGGGGCACCTCAAAGCTCTTCCATCGCCCCAAAAATGTGTCCCGATACGATCCAAGGTTCACAGTCAAGACCGTCAAGCACCCGGATAGCGTCATGGTGTGGGGCTCGTTCAGTGGAAATAGGGGCAGGGCAGGTCTCTACTTCCTACCAAAGAATGTCACTATGAGGGGCAACAATTACATTGAGGTTTTGAAGGAACATCTGCTCCCGTTTTTTCATTGAATACTATGTGCATTTCATGCATGATGGTGCCCCTGCCCATAGGTACCTAGTTGTTAAAAACTTCATGAAGGAGCACAAGATCAATGTTTTGGAGTGGTCTGGCAATTCCCCAAACCTCAATCCGATCGAGAATACCTGGGGCCACATGAAAAAGCAAGTGCAGTCATCACGACCGAGCAACATCAAAGACCTGCAAGAGGCCCTGAAGAAGTTTTGGTTAACCATGGATGCCTCCTACTTCGAGAATCTCGCTAAATCCATGCCAACAAGATTGGAGAAAGTAGTAAAGGTGAAGGGCAACATGACTAAATACTGAGTTTGTGCATGAAGAGATAATAAATGCAAAAAAAAAAGACCTTTTCAAGTTTTATTGTCCCATTTATCTCAGTGTAAAGATTTCCATTGCTCCGACTGTATACGTATATGCAGCATATGCTATATATACTAGTATAGCTCACAATATGTATAACCCAAGTGATCAATTTAAATTATATTTTCATATCATCATAAGATGTTCTGAGTTATGTTATTGTGGCATGAATAGTTGGCTCTAGCATGATATTCATGAGTTGCTCACATATATGTGGACTTTGCTAAAAAAAATATTTTGTTGTTGTAAAACTAAGAAACTTAGTTTTTTTTATAGTTTCCATGGATTCTTTAACCTCAAAAATGTATGCTTAGACATCAAGATTGTTATTCTACCTGTCTTAGAAACAGAAATATGAGATGTAAAAAAATATTGATGGCATTTTGGAAGAAGTGCCAAAAAATAAGTTTACATCCATTTATACAAATGTCTCCATAGCTATATCATTTTAGGATATCAAAAGGCACCATTGTAAAAAAATTGGTGCTTGTAGCTAAAAGTGCACAATTACATCACTAATCTGCTGGGCTACTTAAATCTTAGATATATATGATTTTTTTTCATTGAGACCTTAGAAAATAGGAACATTCGACAACACGAAAAGCTGGAACTCTTGCCGACGGGGAAGAAAGATCCGGTAGACGAGAGTACACTCGACCCTACATATTACGGACTAAATGGGGAAGTGATGTGTCCGTTGCTTGAAAAAGTCCAGGCACCATTATTTTTTATGCTTATCACTGTTTATTACATATGGAGACAATAAGAATATAAAATATGATTTTGAATAAGCATTTATAGTTATTAAGAAACGTATTAATATGTATAACCAAGACTACATATTACAAAACAAAGACATGAAAATAACTAGTTTTTGTTTTACTTACTGTAAACTATATGCAGAGCTGCATACAGGACTATGTACAGGAATCAGAAGGCATCTACAGTACCCTCCCGAGTTTTGCGCCTGCTTTCTTCCCAAGGCATAGTGCGAAACTCGCGGATCGCGAAATTTGGGTATTGAAAACCCCGTAAAAAGGCTTATTTAGTCCGGTGCGAGGTGTACCTACCGTATTTTACAGCTTATAAGACTCACTTTTTCCCCAAAAAAATATCCTGAAAATGCCTCAAGCCCCTGTCTACCCAGCAGTGAATGGGTACCGGGTGTTAGCCAAGGGTTTGTGACCCGCCTCCCGGGGTGATGGCTTCGGCCAACACAACGTAGAGGAGAGGAAAGGAGGAGGAAGAGGAGGAAGGAGAGGAGCTTGAGCTTGAGATTGAGCTTGAGTTGGGAGTTACCCAGCAGATGCTGTCGGTGAAGCCTTTAGTCCGGCGTTCTCCCACATACGTATTCAGTGAGCTTGAGCTTGAGTTGGGAGTCACCCAGCTGATGCTGTCGGTGAAGCCTTTAGTCCAGCGTTCTCCCACACACATAGTATTCTGTTGGGAGAGAAGCAAAAGGGGGAAGCAAAACTAGGTGTTTCATTTTCCCCTCCTTCCTCTCTCTGCATCACATTCATACGGGGTCCCCCCTCACTGAGGGGCCCCCTGCCTCTCATTCTCTCTCATACGTGCTCTCCAAGAATTCTTTTACACTTTCAGCCACACAACTGTCACTCCTCCACTCAGCACACAACCCCAGCAGGTACTCCATCTGCCTATCCACACTCCTGTCTCTCATCTCTCGCCATTCTTCCACTCCGACTTTTCCTACCACTACCTCCAACATCTTTGTTCTAGCATACTCATACCGTTCACATTCCAGCATCAAATACTCCACAGTTTCATCCACTCCTGTTTCACACATCACACACGTCCTGCTAACACCATTCTTTCATCTGTACATACGACTATTTACCTCTTTAGCGATACTTGATCTTGATCTTGATATTACCTTAAGGTATAAAATCTTTCTCTGCACCGTCGAGTGGCCTAAGAACACTCACATGCTTCACATTAACTCTACCTACGATTGTGAGTGCATCGGAGGCCACAGGGGGGCGACATGAACCTCTAATCACAAGCGTCACCATAAAAATCCTGCCTGCGCCACCACGGGCGAGGGCCAACCATCACAGCCCTCGAGGGAACTTCCAGGTCCTACCATCCCACCTCTGGAGGTCACTGTCTAACGGCACTGTAAGCACACACACACACACACACACACACACACACACACACACACACACACACACACACACACACACACACATACAGTACTCCGTAGTGTAGTGGTTAGCACGCTCGGTTCGATCCCCGGGCGGAGCGGAAACAGATGGGTTGTTTCCTTAAAACCCGAGCCCCTGTCCACCCAGCAGTGAATGGGTACCTGGTGTTAGCCGGGGTTTGTGACCTGCTCTCCGGGGTGCTGGCTTCGGCCAACACAAAGCACTAAGGATGAATGATAAAAATGTTGATATGGAGACGGGGCCACACGAGCATTGCTCTGGCCCTGTAAAAATACAACTAGATGAATACACACACACACACACACACACACAGTATTCAGGACTTCAAAGGCAAACTGGATAATAATAGATTTGGAGACGGGACAGTATGAGCATAGCTATTTTCCTGTATGTTACAACTAGGTAAATACAACTAGGTAAATACACACAATATGTGTGTGTGTGTGTGGAGTGCGAGCTCCAAGCTCGCACTGAGAGGGTGAAAACTGGCGATCGCGAGCCAGCTCGCGTGGACAAGATCATGGGGTGAATGACACACACACACACACACACACAAAAAGTGTATGAAGCAGCGCGAAACTCGGGGAGACCATAAACCGTGGTCATCACTCATCAGTGTCAAGCAGAAGAACATAAAGAAGGTACAAGAGGCCGTGAGACCTACACGTAGTACTGCAGTTTCTGTTACTTAACACTACCTATGGTAAAACTGCAGTTTAATACAATACAGTACCCTCCCGAGTTTCGCGCTTGCTTTCTTCCAAAGGCATAGCGCTAAACTCGAGGATTGCGAAACTCCGTATTGAAAACACTGAAAAAATGCTTATTTATTCCGGTGTGAGGTGTAATGTATTTTACGGCTTATAAGACTCACTTGCTCCCCCCCAAAATACCCTGAAAATGCCCCGAGCCCCTGTCCACCCAGCAGTGAATGGGTACCGGGGGTTTGTGACCCACCTCCCGGGGTGGTGGCTCCGGCCAACACTAGAGGAGAGGAGAGGAGAGGAGAGGACGGAGAGGACCTACGAAGCGATACTTGATCTCGATCTTGATATTGCATGTGGTTTATTCTTCATAGGCCAGGCCTTTGAACCGGCTGCTCCTGTACAGAAAAAAAAGAAGAAAAAAAAATACATACAAGCTATACTAAGCCTAATATAATACTAAACTAAGCGGTAGAGGTCACAAGAAGAAGAAGAAACCTACTGAGAAAATCGGTAGATTTTACCAGAAAATATGTATTTACATACACACAACCCTCGTTTTCCCGGACCTCCATTTCCCGGATATCGGATTTGCCTGACAAAATCCGAGGTCCGGGGATATGTCAGAGTTCCGGGCAAATGCCTGGTCCAGTCCGTAAATTGACAAAGTTGTCCGGCGGTCCGAGCGTCTCCTGTCACCCCTGGTCAGTGTCCGTGCCTCCTGCCAGGTGGCAGCATGCTCAGCGGTCGTATTGTTTACATTTGGGCACACGACACTCACAGTTCACCTGCACTGCCTCCGTCAGTCCCCTGACCCCCACTGCCCCTGGTGCAGGAACATCTCTTGAGACTATTGAACACTTTCTGCTGCCTCTCGCCAGGTGGCAGCATGCTCAGCAATCGTATTGTTTACATTTGGGCACATGACACTCACGGTTCACCTGCACTGCCTCCGTCAGTCACCTGACCCCCACTGCCCCTGATGCAGGAACGTTTCTGAGACTATTGCACACTTTCTGCTGCCTCCCGCCAGGTGGCAGCATGCTCAGCGGTCGTATTGTTTACATTTGGGCACACGACACTAACGGTTCACCTGCACCGCCTCCGTTAGTCCCCTAACCCCCACTGCCCCTGGTGCAGGAATGTCTCTTGAGACTATTGAACACTTTCTGCTGCCTCCCGCCAGGTGGCAGCATGCTCAGCGGTCGTATTGTTTACATTTGGGCACACGACACTCACTGTTCACCTGCACCGCCTCCGTAAGTCCCCTGACCCCCACTGCCCCTGGTTTTTTTTTAACATCACAACATCACAAAGGACTGGCCAAGGGCACAACAAAAATGGGTAACACAAAGCCCGCTTAGTTGCCAGTCCCTATAAAGAAGACAGTAAGAGAATAAAATAAAAAAGAGGGATGAGCCAATTTAGTTCGGGAGGTGTCTTGTTACTCTTCTTCTGAAAAGATTTAAGTCATAGGAAAGTGGAAAAATAGAAACAGGAAGAGAGTTCCACAGTTTACCAGTGAAAGGGATGAAAGAGTAAAGATACTGATTAACTCTTGCATTAGGAAGATGGACAGAATAGGGATGAGAATGAGTAGAAAGTCTTGTGCAGTGAGGCCACGGGAGGGGGGGAGGCATGCAGTTAGCAATTTCAGAAGAGCAGTGAGCATGAAAATAACAGTAGAAGAGAGCAAGAGAAGCAACATTGCGGCGGTGATTTAAAGATTGAAGACAGTCAGTCAGAAGAGAGGAGTTGATGAGACGAAAAGCTTTTGACTCAACCCTGTTTAGGAGAGCTGTATGAGTGGATCCTCCCCAAACATGTGAGACATACTCCATACATGGGCAGATAAGGCCCCTGTAGAGAGCAAGCAATTGGGAGGGAGAAAAGAAAGGACGCAGATGCCACAGGACACCTAACTTCTTAGAAGCTGTTTTAGCAAGAGATGAGATGTGAGATTTCCAGTTCAGATTTTTAGTAAAGGTTAGTCCTAGAATGTTCATTGTAGAAGAAGGAGACAGTTGAGTGTCATTGAAGAAGAGGGGATAGTTATCTGGTAGGTTTTGTCGAGTAGATAGGTGAATAAATTGGTTTTTTGAGGCATTGAACAAAGCAAGGTTTGCTTTGCCCCAATCAGAAATTTTAGAAAGATCGGAAGTTAGGCGCTCGGTGGCATCTCTCCGTGAATCACTTAGTTCCTGTTGAGTTGGATGTCTAATAAACGACGTTGAAAAATGCAAGGTAGAATCATCAGCGTAGGAGTGGATAGGGCTTTGAGTTAGACTTAGAAGATCATTAATGAATAATAGAAAGAGAGTGGGTGATAGGACAGAACCCTAGGGAACACCACTATTGATAGATTTAGGAGAAGAACAATGTCCGTCTACAGTAGCTGCAATAGAACGGTTTGAAAGGAAACTTAAGATGAAAGTACAGAGAGAAGGATAGAAACCGAATGAGGGTAGTTTGGAAATTGAAGATTTGTGCCAGACTCTATCAAAAGCTTTTGATATGTCAAGGGCAACAGCAAAAGTTTCACCTAAACCCCTAAAGGAGGATGGACCAAGATTCAGTTAGGAAAGCTAGAAGATCGCCAGTAGATCGCCCTTTACGGAAACCGTACTGACGATCAGATAGAAGATTGTGAGCAGATAGATGCTTAAGAATCTTCTTATTAAGTATAGATTCAAAAACTTTAGAAAGGCAGGAAGTCAAAGCTATAGGACGGTAGTTTGAAGGATTAGAACGGTCACCCTTCTTAGGAACAGGTTGGATGTGAGCAAACTTCCAGCAAGAAGGAAAGGTGGAAGTAGATAGACAAAGACAGAAAAGTTTGACCAGGCAGGGTGCAAGCACAAAAGCACAGTTTTTGAGAACAATAGGAGGGACTCCGTCAGGACCGTAAGCCTTCCGAGGATCTAGGCCAGAAAGGGCAAAGAAAACATCATTACGAAGGATCTTAATGACAGACATAATATAGTCAGAGGGTGGAGGAGAAGGAGGAACAAGCCCTTCATCAACCAGAGTGGAATTTTTAGCAAAGGTTTGAACGAAGAGAAGTAGCTTTAGCTTTAGAAGTAGATGAGCCAGCTGTGGAGCCATCTGTGTGAAGCATAGGAGGGAAAGATGAGGAAGAAAAATTGTTAGAGATGTTATTTGCTAGATGCCAGAAGTCACGAGAGGAATTTGATTCAGAAAGATTTTGACGTTTTCTATGAATGAAAGAGTTTTTGGTAAGTTGAAGTAAAGATTTGGCATGATTACGGGCAGAAACATAAAGGGCATGAGTTTCAGGAGATGGATGCTTACGGTACCGTTTGTGAGCCACCTCTCTATCTCGGACAGCATGAGAACAAGCAGAGTTAAACCAAGGTTGACGGGCTTTAGGATTAGAGAAAGTGTGTGGAATGTACGCCTCCTTGCCAGAGACTATGACCTCAGTTATGCGCTCTGCACAAAGAGATGGGTCTTTGACATGGAAGCAGTAATCATTCCATGGAAAATCAGAGTAGTACTGCCTTAGGTCTTCCCACTTAGCTGAGTTGAAGTGCCAGAAGCACCTCCGCTTAGGTGGGTCCCGAGGCGGTATCGGAGCGATAGGACAGGTTACAGAAATAAGATTATGATCGGAGGAACCCAACGGAGAGAATAGTTTTACAGAGTAAGCAGAAGGGTTAGTAGTTAGGAAAAGATCAAGAATGTTGGGTGTGTTGGGGTGCAGGAACGTCTCTTGAGACTATTGAACACTTTCTGCTGCCTCCCGCCAGGTGGCATCATGGTCAGCGGACGTAAAGTCCGCCGCGGGGTAGTTGATATTGGGGGTTGCCGGACAGTAAATACTAGAGTAGGATAAACGTCCGGGGGTGGGTAATGGCCTCGGACTGTTGTGATTCCCGGACATTTGCGGTTCCCGGACCAGTGCTCCCCCCTATTAGTGCGGGAAAATGAGGGTTGTGTACTTTTTTCTTAGAATTTTTTTCTCCAAAATCAGGGTGAGTCTTCCAATATGCAGCGTCTTATAAGCCGTATAATACGGCTATTCAAGGTATTCGAGAGGCAGGTCTGGCAACCTGCACTACCGAAGGCAGCGCGCCTTCCTACTGTTGCCAACGGTAGGAAGACGTGTCCCGTACGTCTCTTAGGGGAGGCGGTAACAGAGTGGTTAGCGCCTCCGAGTGGCGTTCTCGGTGACCCGAGTTCGATCCTTGATGAGGGCTGTAAAATCCACTTAAAATCTTTCTCTGCACCGTCGAGTGGCCTAAGAACACCCACATGCTGCCCATTAACTCTACCTTGGATTGAGAGTGCATCGGAGGATACAGGGGGGCGGCATGAGCCTCTAATCACAAGCGTCACTATAAAAATCCTGCCTGTGCCACCACGGGCGAGGGCCAACCATCACAGCCCTTGAGTGAATCTCCAGGGCCTACCATTCCACCCCTGGAGCTCACTGCCTAACGGCGCTATAGGCACACACCCATACACACACACACACACAAAAAAAAAGTGTACGAAGCAGCGCGAAACTCGGGACGGTGATGCGCGAAAGTCGGGATGGTAAGAATTTTGGACTCGACGCGTAACTCGAGGATCGCGAAACTCGGATAGCGTGAAACTCGGTACTCTGTTAATATTCCGCTGGAGTTGGAGGGCTCCACAGGCCTTACAACTTACTTTTTCTCTATTATTTTTGGCTCAGTATAATGTGCAGTAGTTATTCACTTGCAGAAACCAAAAATATAACACATTTTTATATAATAATAGCTAGGTTAGGTTACATTTATGTTTGGGTAGGTTAGATTTAGGTTATGTAGCTGTTTAGGTTAGATAAGCGAATCTGATTGTGCGTGATTGCCCGGTTGGCACCGCCAACTCCTGGAGAATATGTACCCAATACTCCCTATTTACCAATACTTTTCTGACCTAACCAGGGGGTCTTTGCCCCCCCCCCCCGACGTCCCGCTAGTTCATTAATCTAACCTGGACATTGAACATAACATAAGAAAATAAGGAAGCTACAATAACTCATCTTCTTTTCCTCACTGAAACCCAGTTGTCTGTGAGCACTGATAGCAGTCCCTTTTCTGTCTCCTCTTACTGTCCCTATTCTTATTTTCAATCTAAAGCTGGCTGTTGCGTATATGTGCGCAACGACATCACTTGCTCTCGTGTCCACGGTCTTGAGTCTTCCAAATTTTCTACCATCTGGCTTCGACTTCAATGTCACTCTCTTACTAAATTTATCTGTGCTGTATATCTCTCACCTAACTCCTCGGACTATATAAAATTCTTCGACTATTTATCATCAAAGTGGAGCACATCTCATTTAATTTTCCTTTTGCAGAAATTTCCATTCTTGGGGATTTTAATGTTCACCACCAGCATTGGCTTTCATCTTCGTTCACTGGCCAACCTGGTGAACAAGCCTACAGCTTTTCTATCCTCCAAGACCTAGAGCAGCTGGTGCAGCACCCTACCCATATTCCTGACCACCATGGAGACACGCCCAACATTCTTGATCTTTTCCTAACTACTAACCCTTCTGCTTACTCTGTGAAACTATTCTCTCCGTTGGGTTCCTCCGATCACAATCTTATTTCTCTAACCTGGCCTATTGCTCAGGTGCCACCTCGGGACCCATTTAAGCGGAGGTGCTTCTGGCATTTCAACTCAGCTAAGTGGGAGGACCTAAGGCAGTACTACTCTGATTTTCCATGGAATGATTATTGCTTCCATGTCAGAGACCCATCTCTTTGTGCAGAGTGCATAACTGAGGTCATTGTCTCTGGCATGGAGGCGTACATTCCACACACTTTCTCTAATCCTAAAGCCCGTCAACCTTGGTTTAACTCGGCTTGTTCTCATACTGTCCAAGATAGAGAGGCGGCTCACAGACGGTACCGTAACCATCCATCTCCTGAAACCTTTATATTTCTGCCCGTAATCATGCCAAATCTTTACTTCAATTTACCAAAAACTCCTTCATTCCTAGAAAATGTCAAAATCTTTCTGAATCAAATTCCTCTCGCGACTTCTGGCATCTAGCTAATAACATCTCTAACAATTTTTTCTTCTTCATCTTTCCCTCCTATGCTTCACCCAGATGACTCCACAGCAGTCACATCTATTTCTAAAGCTGAACTGTTCGCTTAAACCTTTGCTGAAGATTTCACTCTGGTTGATGAAGGGCTTGTTACTCCTTCTCCTCCACCCTTTGACTACAGTACCCTCCCAAGTTTGGTGCCTGCTTTCTTCACAAGGCATAGCGCTAAACTCGAGGATCGCGAAACTCGGGTATTGAAAACACTATAAATGCTTATTTAGCCACTTCTCCCCCCCCCCCTAAATACCCTGAAAATGCCCTGAGCCCCTGTCCACCCAGCAGTGAATGCATACCGGGTGTTAGCCGGGGTTTTGTGACCCGCCTCCCGGGGTGGTCGGCCAAAACTAGAGGACAGGAGAGGAGGAAGTGGAGGAGAGGAGAGGACCTACGAGCTTGAGCTTGAGTTGGAAGTCACCCAGCTGATGCTGTCGGTGAAGCCTTTGGTCTGGCGTTCTCCCATATACGTAGTATTCTGTTGGGAGAGAAGCAAAAGGTAACAGGAAGGTTCGACGAAATGCGTTTTCGACAACACTGTCGAAACCTCCAACATAGTGCATTGTCGAACCTTCCAAGTCAGCGCCGTCGAACCCTCTCATTCATTCCCTTCATAATATTTTAGATCTTTCATCATGCACAATTTAACATATCATTGATATAATTGAAAATACGTAATTGTAAACAATATTTAACATTTAACACCTACAAATAAAATTGATATTAATGTATATGTACAATATACATAGGAATATAAGGATAATGACTGAGGGTGTTGAGTCTGATTTAGAAAATTACAACTAATAAATTACTAATAGTAATATAATTACAAATTACTAATTTATAAATGAATAAATAAATAGTGTGTCAGGATTCCCAGGTTTCCCCACAAACTGAGGTGCCGTTTTCTGTAGTCTAATTTACTGTGACCATCAGGAGGGAACTGCTTTAGCCTGAGGATGAAGCCACACAAACAGTACTGTTGTTCATTGTTTATTAGTCTTTATCGCTAATTGATTTTATTAAATACAATATTAATGATAGGCAAGCTAGGTTTGATAGGTGTTACCATGTTAGGGTGGGAAATAACGAAATATATAGGGGGATCTTGGTTGTATATACTTTTCACTTTAATTTTGGTTGGCAAGTAACTATTGATCTAGTAACTTTGTATTTTATATTAATCCTCTCAATGACAAAATATCTTTAGGTTTTACTCTATGATAGACACGTATAGACATATTGGAAATTTCGACGGAGTTGGACAGTACAGTCGAAACCTCCATTTTCTACCGTCGAAAGTGCATTCCGTCGAAACTTCTTGTAATCGAAGCAAAAGGGGGAAGCAAAACTAGGTGTTTCATTTTTCCCCCATTCCTCTCTCTACATCACATTCATATGGGGTCCCCCCTCACTGAGGGGCCCCCTGCCTCTCATTCTCTCTCATGCATACTCTCCAAGAATTCTTTTACACTTTCAGCCACACGACTGTCACTCCTCCACTTAGCACACAACCCCAGCAGGTACTCCATCTGCCTATCCACACTCCTGTCTCTCATCTCTCGCCATTCTTCCACTCCGACTTCTCCTACCACTACCTCCAACATCTTTGTTTTAGCATACTCATACCGTTCACATTCCAGCATCAAGTACTCCACAGTTTCATCCACTCCTGTCTCACACATCACACTCGTCTTGCTAACACCATTCTTCCATCTGTACATACGACTATTTACCTCTTTAGAGACACTTGATCTTGATATTACCGTAAGGTATAAAATCTTTCTCTGTACCGTCGAGTGGCCTAAGAACACCCACATGCTGCCCATTAACTCTACCTACGATTGCGAGTGCATTGGAGGCCACAGGGGGGCGACATGAACCTCTAATCACAAGCGTCACTATAAAAATCCTGCCTGCGCCACCACGGGCGAGGGCCAACCATCACAGCCCTCGAGGGAACCTCCAGGGCCTACCATCCCACCCCTGGAGGTCACTGCCTAACGGCGCTGTAGGCACACACACACCAAAAAAAAAAAAAAATGTACGAAGCAGCGTGCAATTCGGGGAGATAATGCACGAAAGTCGGGATGGTAAGAATTTATGACTCGGCGCGAAACTCGCATAACGTGAAACTCGGGAGGGTACTGTATATTATGCCTGTTATTAAGATCCTTCGTAATGATGTTTTCTTTGCCCTCTCTAGCCTAGATCCTTGGAAGGCTTATGGTCCTTACGGAGTCCCTCCTATTGTTCTCAAAAACTGTGCTTTTGTGCTTGCACCCTGCCTGGTCAAACTTTTCCGTCTTTGTCTATCTACTTCCACCTTTCCTTCTTGCTGGAAGTTTGCTCTCATCCAACCAGTTCCTAAGAAGGGTGACCGTTCTAATCCTTCAAACTACCGTCCTATAGGTTTGACTTCCCGTCTTTCTAAAGCTTTTGAATCCATACTTAATAAGAAAATTCTTAAGCATTTATCTGCTCATGATCTTCTATCTGATCGTCAGTACAGTGGTCCCTCACGTTTGGCAATTAATTAGTCTTGCCAAACCATCGCCAAAAGTTTATTTCGCCAACCGCGAATAGTACTTTCAATGGGAAAATTATCCATTAGTCTTTGATGATGCCCGAGTTCACCCTTTTGTCCTCCATTTTCGTATTTTAACTGCTTAAAAGCAAAGACATATTACCGTAAATGGCGGCGTACAAGTCGACTCTTTAAGCCTGAAAAAATCTCCATAACTAGGGGTCGACTTATACGGCAAGGATAAAATGCGAACCTTTACCACCGAGTGGCAAACAAGTGGATGAGCACTACTAACAATCGCTGTACACCATTTACCGTAACTTCTGTCAGACAACTACAATATGTGCCACTTCCAGAGCAGTCCAAGGTCACTCTCCAACTGCTTGGCTGCTCGCCAAGCGCCTCCCCGCACTCTTTTTTCAGCTTCACTTCCTTGGCACTTCCAAGGAAGTGAAGCTGTACTGAGGCCTTCCAAGGCCTCTTCCATTTGCGACAATTCAGGATCCTGATCAAGGGTCCCGTGAACTGAGGCCTTTCATTTGCGCACGAAAACACAGTTCCAGTGATGAGAACCCGCGATCAATCGGGACCCAACCCGGGAGGTGGGTAAAGTTCCTGATCACAAAAGATAATGGCCACCACGTCTCGTCTGCCTGGCCCTATTTCATCTTATCGTGGAGAGTTTGCCGCACGCACGAGTCAGAGAGGATGTCAGACAGGCCCACATGGTAAGTAGTGCTGTGATGTGATTGTGTGAGTAGGAATGTTATGGGAAAACAGAAGGAAAGTGCTGAAATACGCGGTGTTATTGTAAGCTGCTAACAGGCCTAAAGCCGCAAAAGCCGTATATTTGTCAGGCAAGATCTACTAATATCTAGCTTGTTCAAGGCACACAGTGAGTGTACATACATCCACTCATATAAAACGATGATATGCAGCGTTCCACTGACCAATAAGAAGCGTTAATGTTGTGTAATAGTCACTCGTGATTCAGCCACCTTCGTGGCCAATGACCCAAAACTGTGTTAATAATGGCACCATACCCATATTGTAAGAGCCAAAATGGCAGAGAAAGGCCTTTATTAGTGGGCTTTTTTCCTTCGGACCTTCACAGATCCCTTCGGATACCTCTAAAACGTAATTTTAAAGTGGGGGAGAGATGCCCCCTTAACCCCTACCCTGGTTATAATAGAGTTATTTTTTCCTCAGTATACTGTGTAGTATTAATCCACTTCTGCGTAACCTTCAAAACTTATACAGGGAGGTCCCGAAGATACGAGCAGTTAGGTTCCACCTGGCATACTCGTAAAGCGAAATCTCGTATAACGAAACACATAACTAATGGTAAAATATAGGTTTGGTTCCAGGACCCCATCAATTAAAAAAAAAAAAAGAATAGACATGTTTTTCAAGCTAAAATAAACTCTAGCAAACACAACAAACACACAGCGTCTATATTACCCACACTGTACTACCTATTCTGTAGAAAAAGCATTCTGAAAGAGAAAATAGCACACAAAATAACATAACTGCACATTAATTAAACATAAAACATGCATAACAAGCAAAAAAGACGTTGTAATGTATGGGACGCCGCGTGATACAAGAGAAGGTAGTGTAGCGGTCCCATGGTTGGGGCTGCACACCTGCTAATTACCCCTAAAGGTCAGGCCGCGCCATATGTTTAATTACCCTTCAGATCACGCCTTGCTAGGGGTGACCTGACTGCGGTCCCAAGGTTGGGGCCGCACACCTGCTAATTACCCCTAAATGTCAGGCCGCGCCATATGCTTAATTACCCTTCAGGTCACGGCTTGCTAGGGGTGACCTCACTGGGGTCAACCAAATCCCCCTTTGTCCAGCCCGGGAGTGGTAGGGCGCGCATTTTGAGCTTGATAATTTTACTCACCCCAGTTTGAATGTCGTATCATTGGATTTTCGATCTCGTATATTGAAAATAGACCCTAATTTACACCTCTCGTATCATTGGATTCTCGTATACCGAATGCTCGTATAACGGGACCTCCCTGTATACATATTGTAGAAATGATAAAGTTGTCTAATAGCGCATACAGGCACACCCCGTCCAGAGGTTCCCCCACCCTTTAGGAGGTTAGGTTAAGTTAGTGAAGATTCAGCCATTGGTTCCTGTATCTTGTGTCATCTTGATTGTGATGAAGATCGGAACAACACAAACCTAGATGCCTGGAACAATCTTAAGGAGCATGCAAAGCAATGGGTAGGGCTGGATATCTTTGGTTCAGTGTATGATGAAGTTGTCTGGGAAAATGGATCGAATGGTGTGTACTTCCATCAAAATTATAAGCTGAACTTGTTCAATAGTAGAAAACTGAAGCAAGCCCTGAGTCGAAAAGAGAAATGCCATGCTGAAAATGTAGGAACTGCAGCACAGATGCAAACTGACCCCTCGTCAAGTCAAGGTCCAATTGAAACTGGTACAAGACAAATACGTTCGATCACAGGTTTAGTACATGACAAGAACCTATGCATATGGTGTATGAAACCTGAAGACCAGAAACATCATGGAAGAGACAAGCGGCATATCATGCAACAGCTGAATGCATGGTATGCCTTCAAAAGCCACACTGTGTACCTAGAAGATCTTACCATGAGAGAACGGCTGTTGACCTTTATTGAGTCAACTTCAGACCCATTTGCAGTTGAAATCCGTAATCACGAAACATGTTGGGTAAAGTACATATCAGCCACCTCAGATACAGGAAAAGATGATCCCAATCTTCATCTGCAGCATGTGCATTTATCAGAAGTGAAAGAGATGTGGTTCAAACATATTCGAAATGTTGTGCTGGAGCAGCATGAACTTCGCACATTACAGAGCCTTCTTCAAGATTATTCAGATGCTGCGTAATTTTGGAATGAATGTTGGAGTGGTGAAATCATGCACCATCAAAACTATGATACAGGAAGAATTTCACGATCGCATAGGCTTTCATGAACGATACCAGAAGAACCACAGTGCATTGGTTTATGATATCTATTCTGGGGGTAGTTATGCAGAAGCTGCTATCAACTGCTGGGGTGTAACTGACGACCAACTTGATTTTGACCGTAGCACAACGGATCAATGCACATGCATCACAGGCACAAGTGATGTCATGGCCACCTCATGTCGATGAATTGGTGGACGAGGAGGACTCGGACGAGCTCTTGTACAAATTTGTAACCTTGTTGAAGAAGCCAAAGGCTGGTGGAGACCAAAAAGACCCGGCAGTTCTGGCACTGACATCTCTGCTATCTTCATACATAACGGGGAAACGAACATCATTCAAGGTGAAGCTGGCAGTGACGCTACATGGCCTGACTCGAAGTCGAGAAATAATTGACTTGATGCATAAGTTTTCTCTTGGAATCAGCTACAAGGATGTTCTGAATCTTTATGATGTGTGGGCCAAGTTTGACATCGAAACAAATAGAGCATATCCTGATGAACTTGCCATGGGCCAACCAGGTACAGCAGTTATGGACAATGATGACTTCAAAGACGATACTCTGACTGGAGCAAACACATCTCATTGAACCAATGTCATGTTTGTCCAGCCACAAGATTTGGTGGAGACGTCAATCTCTGAGCATTCCCACAGCCGATGATATGAAAGCCCTGTGTGCTTCTCAACCTCTTGTACAGCCATACAAAACAGTTCAACGTGGTACACCAAGCATAAGACTAGCAGCCAATATAGACACCCCATATGACACAAATATGCAGCGTAAGAGAAGCCTTATTCATGTATTGGCACGTTTTGATGAGGATATGAAGCCCAGAGTAGTTTCTGAACAAATCGTGGGTGCCTTTGCAGGATTCCAAGCCTCTGCTCAGCCTTCAGTGGTGAAGAGCAAACCCTATTATTTCCTGACATTCCCAAATCCACCACATAAATCAGTGGTTCATGAAGTGATGAAGAGATTAGTACTTGTAGCCATAGCCAAGAACATGCCATTCATACAGCTAGTTGGTGATCAGCCTGTGTACACACTCACTGTCCAGATTCGGTATGAACACCCAGACCAATTTAACATCATCTTACCTTGTATGGGGCCTTTTCACATCCATTGCTCATTTATCTATACCATCGACAAACGCTTCCATGGATCAGGTTTGTCAGATGTTTTCGTCATGGCAGGAGTAATCGCAGAAGGTTCTGTTGACCAGGCATTAAGAGGCAAACCCTACAAGAGAAGCATTCGATGTCTGCACTTGATGTATGAAGCACTCATGCGAAGACTCATATTATACAGCCTGTGCTATGGTGCTTCTGTGCCTGAAGATGTCAAATGTCAACTGGTGATTTTGAGAGACCCATCATCATCCTTCCAAGAATGTGAACAGAGCTCTATGCCTTACTAGAATCAAACCCAAACATCATAACTATCGTTGCAGAAGAGTTTAAAAGGATAACAAATTCAGGTACTCCAATGGCGAAATACTGGATGTCTTTTCTTGAGATGACTGAGATTCCGATAATGAAATTGCATGCCCTAAGAACTCAGAACTGGGAAGAATTCAAAGTATCTCTACGTTTGATGTTGCCCTGGATGCAGATCTATTACAACAGCAAGTATGGAAGGTGGATGGTGGAGTACTGGCTGGAGCTGAGCAATCTTCCTGAGGAGAGAACAGCCTACATGAGGGATGGTTTGTTTTCCCAGTCAATCACTGGTAAACCTTACTCTTGTTTACCTCTTGATCTGTGGATAGAGATGACCATAAACAAAGGATCGAAGATGAAAGCTGGTTGGCTTAAAATCCTCAAAAACGAGATGTTGCTCACTGATTCAAGAAATGTTAACTCCGTCAACCAAGTCAGATCATCTCTACATATCATGGCACAGAGTACCCTGTCAAAACAGCAACACAGTGAAAACACAAAAACACGTTTGAAGCTGAATGAGCAGGCGGTACAGAATATTGATAGCTGCATCACTGAATTTTCCTGTGACCCATTCAACACAGACAATCCTAATCTGAGATCTCTTCAATCTGGTGTTCTGGCTAGTGCACTTGTTGATGACTTCGAGTCTGCTCATCACGATGGTGAAGATCTGTTCAGGATATTCTGCAATGACCGCATGTTGAGTGACAATATACCATTTTACTCTACAGTGCACAGAAACTCACGACGGAACTTCAGTAATCCACCACCTGTCATAGGTGACAATACTGACAAGGTTACCAAATCAGAGGCCATGGAGAACAAGGCAATGGCATCCATCATAGCACTAGCAGAAGCACACGACGACAAGTTTAACCTCATTAACGTGATGGAATATCGAGTGACAGATGAATGTTTGCCCATATACAACGTTAACGTGACAATGAGAAAGACCGAAAAGTCCAAATTGGGGGATAAATTATATATGGAGACCTTGGATTCCAAGGAGTACATTGCTATACAGGGAGGTCCCGAAGATACGAGCAGTTAGGTTCCTCCTGGCATACTCGTAAAGCGAAATCTCGTATAACGAAACACATAACTAATGGTAAAATATAGGTTTGGTTCCAGGACCCCATCAATTTAAAAAAAAAAAAAAAAAAAAAAAGACATGTTTTTCAAGCTAAAATAAACTCTAGCAAACACAACAAACACACAGCGTCTATATTACCCACACTGTACTACCTATTCTGTAGAAAAAGCATTCTGAAAGAGAAAATAGCACACAAAATAACATAATTGCACATTAATTAAACATAAAACATGCCTAACAACCAAAAAAGACGTTGTAATGTAGGGGACGCCGCGTGACACAAGAGAAGGTAGTGTAGTGGTCCCAAGGTTGGGGCCGCACACTAGCTAATTACCCCTAAAGGTCAGGCCGCGCCATATGCTTAATTACCCTTCAGGTCACGCCTTGCTAGGGGTGACCTGACTGCGGTCCCAAGGTTGGGGCCGCACACCTGCTAATTACCCCTAAAGGTCAGGCCGTGCCATACGCTTAATTACCCTTCAGGTCACGGCTTGCTAGGGGTGACCTCACTGGGGTCAACCAAATCCCCCTTTGTCCAGCCCGGGAGTGGTAGGGAGTGCATTTTGAACTTAATAATTTTACTCACCCCAGTTTGAATGTCGTATCATTGGATTTTCTATCTCGTATATTGAAAATAGACCCTAATTTACACATCTCGTATCATCGGATTCTCGTATACCGAATGCTCGTATAACGGGACCTCCCTGTAGTTGATTTGGGATTCATATGGCGTCTGTCAACCCCATCATTTGAGGACCGTGAACAATCAGATGGTACTAGCTTCACATGGCGGGATTATGCTTCCAAGATGTTGTCCATAATAATGTCCAGATACAAAAATGCTTCAAAGATTGTGTTGGTGAATGACTGCTATGACTTGCCATTTACCATCAAAGACAGGGAACGAAATCTTCGCTCTAGTAATATTGAAGGCTCTAAGAACATCTTCATCCGGCCTTCAGACAAATTTCCCTCAGCTAGAGCTTTCCAGGATTTGTTGCACAATCCAGCTAATAAACAACGCTTGCAGTCATTTCTCCAAGATGAGATCTGTCTAAGGTGCTGTGAACATCCCAATGTCCAGTTTGTATATTCAGTGGGTCCAAAGTGTTGGAATTTATCCACAGGAGACAGAATTGGCAATTTTGAATGTGAACACATCGAAGCAGACACGATTCTCTTCTTTATATATTCCCAAATCAGAAGATCAGGCATTGATACTGATGTTGTCATTGATGCTGAAGATACAGACGTTCTAGTTTTGTCTGCATATGTTGCCCATACAATAGATGGAGTGTTAGCAGTCAAGAGGAAGAAGAACATCATAAATTGTAAAAAACTATGCTCCAAAGAGGTAGCAGAGATTATAGTTCAATTACATATTCACAGCGGATCAGACACCACAACTGCCTTTTTTGGCCACGGGAAAGCATCAATTTTTACCAATCTCATACCGCGATTTACGAACACTCTATTTACGAATTTTCGAAGATACGAACAAAATTATTTTGTCCCAAAATTCAGTTTACACACGAATAATTCGAAGTTACGAACAAAAGTTCGTAAATTCATAAACAAAATAAAAAAAAAGAATTTAATACATACAAAGTAAGAATATTTATAACACCTAAATATTGTAAAAAGTTCAGTAAACAGAACCATTGGCTCAGCATATCCACACGCGGGCCCGCGGGGACGCTCAAGATTGTTTGTTTACATATTCTCCGACCGGTCGTGCTGTGTTTATGAACATTATTGTGTATAATCAGACATTTCAGTGATTATTTCAGTGAATAATGCCTCCCAAGCATGGTGCCAGTGCTAGTGTGGGTGGTCCTAAGCCCAGAAAAGCCATAACACTAGAGTTTAAGATAGCGATTGTCAAGAAATTTGACGAAGGCGTGCGAGTGAAGGACATAGCTAATTGGTTTAGCCTTTCCCCGTCGACTGTCGTAACTATTAAGAAGGACAAGGAGAAGATTATGTCAAGTGCTAAAAGTGCTACCCCTTTGAGTGCATTAAAAGTGTCCACGGTAAGGGAAGAACAGAGGCGATGCAGGTCACAAGAGGAAGAAGAGTGAGGCGCTCGTAAACACTTGTCTCTCGCCTCCCTATAAACAACATGTCATTATCTCCAAAAGTAATGGTTTGCGACGGAAGCTCATAGAGAAAATGTTTCCTAGAATCCAATAAGATAAACAGAAACCAGACTGTGTACCGTAGATAACATGGATGTAATAAGGGAAGTATTAACGCCACCACACGTCTGTAAATTGAAGAAAAAAAGTTGTCCTGGCGACTTTAGTGTTATCTACGGTAGGGAGTTTCGGTCCAAAGAGGAACGTATCTCAAATTAAATAATGGGGTTAAATGGGAAAAATACATTCGATTTACGAATTTTCGATTTACAAACAGTTTTTCAGGAACGTAACCCATTCGTAAATCGAGGTGGCCGTGTACAAGGGAATCTCAGATGATGCACGTGCTCTGCTGTGTTGTTTTGGCAACTCATTGCCGGTCACACAGTCTGTTCTGAATGACATGGCAATATTCACCTTAAGATACATCTATAATGACAAGGTGAGCAAATCTATGGGTGAAGCAAGGGCACAAAAATGGAACCAGATGAAGAGAAAATCAACACTGAGACTGCCACCAGATAGAGATTCACATGGCCTGAAGGTAACAAGAGGAAATTATCAAACACACATGCTTCTCAATTATCATAAGGTAGATCCTTCTCCGTCTCCACTTTCACATGGATGGGCTGTTGAGAATGGCTTGTGTAAGCCAGTGTGATACACAAGACCAGCACTACCAATGCATTTGAAGGATGTCGTTCAACTTCAAGACCTAACACCAGGAGATACTGATTCAGGAGAGAGCGATTCATATGATGAAGACGAGGATAATGACATTGATGTATAATATTGCCCATTCATGTTATCCATAATTGTCAGTTAAATAGTTATGATAGGTTGTGGATTTTGCCTGATTTGAAACTGATTAATGATTAGCATTGAAAACCTTGGTCTGAAAAACCTATTTATTGACACCTAGAATACATCGGCAATATACGCATACACACAACCCTCATTTTCCCGGACTAATAGGGGGGAGCACTGGTCCGGGAACCGCAAAAGTCCGGGAATCGCAACAGTCCGAGGCCAGAACCCACCCCTGGACGTTTATCCGACTCTAGTATTTACTGTCTGGCAACCGCCAATATCAACTACCCCGCCGCGGACTTTTACATCCGCTGAGCATGCTGCCACCTGGCGGGAGGCAGCAGAAAGTGTTCAATAGTCTCAAGAGACGTTCCTGCACCAGGGGCAGTGGGGGTCAGGGGACTAACGGAGGCGGTGCAGGTGAACCATGGGTGTCGTGTGCCCAAATGTAAACAATATGACCGCTGAGCATGCTGCCACCTGGCGGAAGGCAGCAGAAAGTGTTCAATAGTCTCAGAGATGTTCCTGCACCAGGGGCAGTCGGGGTCAGGTGACTGACGGAGGCAGTGCAGGTGAACTGTGAGTGTCGTGTGCCCAAATGTAAACAATACAACCGCTGAGCATGCTGCCACCTGGCAAGAGGCGCGGACACTGACCAGGGGTGATAGGATATGTTCGGACCGCATTTCAACGGGGGGGAAAAAAAAAAAAAAAAAAAAATCCGGGACTCGACATATCCCCGGACCTCGGATTTTGTCCGGCAAATCTGATATCCGGGAAATCGAGGGTTGTGTGTACTAATAGAACAAATTCAAATTGTGTATCAGCCATATCGTGTTACTTGGAGTTCTTGTAACACGTTTTGAGATGAATTGGGCTACATCTTTTTTCAGTAACATCAACTTGAGTTATATTCCAGTGAAAAAAAGCTTTATGTGATTAGTGGCCAATAAGCATGATACAGTTCTCGAAAATAATTAATATTGAAATGTTTTGTCTTCATTTTTTAATAAAATAATCAATTACAATGACTTTTTGTCCACAAATCCACTCTATGATGTCTTTATTGCTTTCCTTGACCTAAAAAACATACAATTAGACACCAAGAACATATTAATAGCTATTAAATGAATGAAGATATGACAAATCTAGTTTTCACGGTGGCCATCTTGGAATTTGCCCCCTGGCGGAGTTAGCCCGCACTTTTGCGATGGACATGGGGGTGCTTATTTTGTTCAGTATCCTCAAGTCATTTAAAAACCACCTTCAAACCTTGATCAGGAGAAATTGGTCACAGGCTCAATGGTAGGGTCCTCTACTAATGGGTTTCCGGAAAATACAAATACGAGTGGTCGACTTACGACCGTGGTTGGATTCGACCGACCAGTCGTAAGTAGATCTGGATGTTTTTTTTTTTTTTACATTGTGCCTATAGCGCCTGTAGGCAGTGACTACTAAGGCACGGATGGTAGGCCCTGGAGGTTCACTTGAGGGCTGTGATGGTTGCCCTTGCCCGTGGTAGTGCAGGCAAAATTATATAAAATGGGCAATGATATTATAATAATCTTTAACTCATATTTTATCAACATTTTTGGTGTTTATTATTGTTATAACCTTCGTATCACCGAGTTCGATCCTCGATGAGAACCAAATTCTTTTTGCACCGTCGAGTGGCCTAAGAACACCCACATGCCCAGCCCATTAACTCTACCTTCGATTGCGAGTGCATCGGAGGACACGGGGGGGGGAGGGGGCATGAGCCTCTAATCACAGGGGTCACTATAAAATTCCTGCCTGCGCCACCACGGGCGAGGGCCACCCATCACAGCCCTCAAGTGAACTTCTAGGGCCTACCATCCGAGCCTTAGTAGTCACTGCCTACAGGCACTATAGGCACAAATGTAAAAAAAAAAAAAAAAAAAAAAAATTATCAACATTTACCGCTGGTCGTAAAGTCAAACAGTCGTAAGTTGCGTAGGTAGTAAGTCGGCAAATAGTTGTATCTCCATCTGAAAAAAGGACAATTTAAGCAAGGAAAAACTAGTCAGTGTCTCAGAAAATGACCGCGCAGTCCTTGCCAATTTTCACTGCTATCTCGGTTAGAGTTATGATGGATTGTTTGTTATTCAAAGGGTAACAAGATATTTGCTCGCTTCTATTTACGTGCTGTTTCTGCATAGTACAACTTCACATGGCTTCCCTATGCACATATGTTGTATGTCTTCTAGGGGTATTCATGCTACTTAAGGCCGGTTCACACTGGCCAAATACCTGCACATTTATTCGCCGTAAAATTGGGAAATAGCGGCCGTTTGCTGCGATTACGTTCACACACACTATTCGTTCTGGGGAACAAATAGAGGCGCATTTTCGCGACAGTTCTAGACCGGTCTAAACTGGCTCAGGCTGGGTCGGACGCTGTTTTCGCGAGGCTGGCTAGATTGGGCTGGAACAGGTCGGGATGGTCCAGGCTCGTGAGCTGGACCACCTTGGCCCGCTCTGGGGAGAACTAGCGCATGCGCACTACAGTCAGTGGGGAAGACGACTAGGAGCTTCCCGTGCCGCTGATAAGACTTGATGAAACTAATAAACACCATGATGGCCGACCGCAAGACAAAATTAATTTAACGAAAAATAACAATATTCACAATTTGCTGGAAATAACATATTGGGAAATGAATGCAGATTTTATGGGAAGTCAAGTAGCAGAGGATGACTATGAAAAAATAGGCTGAACAGTACGATATATTGCAAAATCAGGCAACATTTTGTGTACACTCGACCCTCGGCTATCGCGCATTCAGCTATCGCATTTTACGGCTATCACGCATACCTAAATGTACCTCAATCCTTGGCTATAGCGCATCACGCTATCGCATTTCACGGCTATCACGCATTTTTTTTTTTTTTTTTTTTTTTTCCCCCTCCATTTCGGCCTATAGTGTCTGTAGGCAGTAACCTCTAAGGTTGGGATGGTATGCCCTGGAGGTTCACGTGAGGGTTGTAATGGTTGGCTCTCACCCGTAGCGCAGGTAGGATTTTTAAAGTGGCGCCTGTGATTAGACGCTCATGCTGTCCCCTGTGTCCTTTTATGCACTTGCCATTGAGTGTAGATTTAATGGGAAGCATGTGGGTGTTCTTAGGCAATCGATGATTGCCAAAAGATTGTGGCACCTAGCGGGATTTGAACTCGGTACACCGAGCTTGCCACTTCCAGACACTAAACATGTTATGTCTTTTACAGGAGGCCACCGCCTCCCCTGAAATGTACCTCAACCCTCGGTATCAAGCTACAAAGTTTTACTGCTATCACGCCTTGTATATCTGCATAAACTTGTCTATCACGCCCCAACCATGTCTATCACACTATGGTTGCCATGGCTGCAGCCAGTCTTGGCCAGACCGAGATTGCGGAATGGTTAGTCAAATAATGTTGTCAGGGAGCCGCATACACAAAGTTTGTTACTGAACGCTTGGAAATCCTGATTAACGGTAATATTTGACTGCTAAGCACTAAAAGTGTATTCACAAAATCTTTTTTAGTTTCAACAGTACTGTTAAGGCCTTATATGTGCTGGGGAACACCATTACCTCTTCACAAACAGATGTTGGCCCGTTGGGGCCGCTAATCAAAGATGGCGGCCCAAGGAGGACATTCTCCTGACCGCACATTCTAACCCACTTACCTAAGCAAATCCTTCTTAAAAAGTGTCCGCGACAAGGTAAAAACATGAGGCGATGCGGGCCACAAGAAGAAGAGTAAGGCGCAAGTAAACATCACCCTTTCTCCTTCCTACTAAATAAATTTTATATCTCTGAAAGAGTATTTTATGATGAAAACTCAAAGAGAGAAAGTTTCTTAAAATGCATTAAGTTAAACATGAATCATACCCCCAATAGTGTAGGGAATTATGGTTCAATAGTAAAATAATACCCTAATTTATTGGAGGTCTTCTGTAGGATTTCTGTCCCAAATCAAACCTGTCTGAGCACAATGTGTAATACAGGGAGGTCCCGTTATACGAGCATTCGGTATACGAGAATCCGATGATACGAGATGTGTAAATTAGGGTCTATTTTCAATATACGAGATCGAAAATCCAATGCTACGACATTTAAACTGGGGTGAGTAAAATTACCAAGTTATTTACTGAAGTAAATTACAAGTTATTTACTAAAGTAAATTACAAGTTATTTAATAATATTATAAAGTCATTTACTGACTATATTATTTTACCTAAGGTTGTACGATAATCAATCTGAAAATAGGATAATTCTGGTGGCTCGGTACGACAATGTGGCCTACAAAAATTCACATCCTGGACGATGTACAATGATTCAGATGCGCAGAGATGAATTTGTGGGCAGTGGAAGAGGTCTGTGCACCCCTCCCTTGTCCCTTACCTACCCTACCCTCTCGAGTCTTCAATCCTACCTTCTCCCCCTTTTTTGCAGCCCCTTCTGCCTCCTCCCCCCTTTCTCATTCACCTCCACCCACCCTCTACTCCCTTCCCCCTACTCCCATGACCACGTGGTGATGCCACCCACCCCCTACTCCCATGACCACGTGGTGATGCCACCCACCCCCTACTCCCATGACCACGTGGTGATGCCACTCACCCCCTACTCCCATGACCACGTGGTGATGCCATCCACCCCCTACTCCCATGACCACGTGGTGATGCCATCCACCCCCTACTCCCATGACCACGTGGTGATGGGGGAAGGGGGTAGGGAGTAGGGGGTGGGTGGTGGATCCACCCCCGTTTTAACCACTCACACCCCCAACAACGCCTTCTCCATCCACCCCCCCCCCGTTTCCCCACCAACACCATCACCTCCTTCTTTATTACAACCCCCCTCCCCCGTTTCCCCCCTTCTCCATTACCAACACAACCCTGTTTCTCCCACCTTCATCTCTAGCCCCGGCCCCTTCCTTCTCCATCACCATGGCAACACCCACCCACGTGTGAGGCATGTTGCATGAGGCATGGCTCTTGACGCTATCGTGATGCGTTCATGGCACTGTCGTGGTTATCGTAACTCTATCGTGACGACAAAATGACCGTTGATTTTCCATTCGTGACATTGTCTTACAGCTGTCATGACTTCCTCGTGACCATCTTACGACCGTCATGACACATACGTACAGGCAGCGTGACATTGTTGTGAGGCTATCGTGGTCTGTGTTTATCGTGGACAAATTTCATGATAGCGTCAATAATCAAATTGGTGGCGCTATCGTGGCTCGATTATGGAATGTGTGAAGGGAGCTCAAGTGATCAAGGGGAGGAGGAAGAACTCTAACCCAGTCATCCCTGCAAACGAGAAAATACGAGTAATAGTCACCCCTGTTTTCTCTCGAGCCTCGGAGAGAGAAAACAGGGACTCTCAGCTGGCTACTTGCCAGCTTCCTGTCTCCCCACACAACATTACCACTTGTGAGTGTTATGCATGTTTTATGTTTAATTAATGTGCAGTTATGTTATTTTGTGTGCTATTTCCTCTTTCAGAATGCTTTTTCTACAGAATAGGTAGTACAGTGTGGGTAATATAGACGCTGTGTGTTTGTTGTGTTTGCTATAGTTTATTTTAGCTTGAAAAACACGTCTTTTTTTTCTTTTTCTTTTTTTAATTGATGGGGTCCTGGAACCAAACCTATATTTTACCATTAGTTATGTGTTTCGTTATACGAGATTTCGCTTTACGAGTATGCCAGGTAGAACCTAACTGCTCGTATCTTCGGGACCTCCCTGTATACCCTAACTTAACTACCTGCTTGACAATTTACTTCCTGATCAAATTATTATCATAACTGGAATATAATGAACATGGAACATTATGAAAGTTAGATGCAATCGTGGGGTGATGTTTGTATTTCTTAGTTTCAGAAGGAATTCAAGATTTGTTATATTTATTTTATGCCAACATCATGAGCTTGTGAAATTTATTACCATTTTATGTCTTTAGGATATTGTTTTATGCTCATTATGGTACGCTTATTACTCAGCATATTTTCCTCACCCAGATCCTACTATTGGCGTGAGACAATGGAGGGTGAGCCACCACACGATGGCAGCGATACTGTCACCCTGGTGGCAGAGGGCCGCCACTTCCTTTGTCAAAAGACCAAGCTGATGAACTGCAGTGATTACTTCAAGGCAATGTTTTCCAGCAACTTCAGTGAAAATGACAAAAAAATCATTGAGCTTAAGGTAATTATTAATTAATTTTGGAGCACAAAGCAAAACTCTGCGAAACCTTGGAGGCTTGTTTGTTTCCAAGTCCAGGGCCATGGTATTTTCATTGATAACTGTTACTTTATATAGTTGAAATATTTTATATCTAGGAAATTAATAAAATGTTCATATATAATGTAGTAGTTCACATGACTTTGTACATACTTTCCACCTGCCGTGTAACTCCTGCCCATGCAGACCTGAAAAGCACTTGATGGCTGGTGAAAATCCATTGGCTGACTAATCACACCATTTCTCAAGCCTGCCTGACAATTGTCCTGTAACGATTGCCTCCCAGGAAGTTGACCTGGGACAAAATCTTATTGACAAATTGCATCCATAGGATGAAAACCAAGTGGCAAATTTTGTTTTAAGATCTGCCCCTTGAACAAATAATCTAGAGAAAATAATACTGAAAACTTTTTTTAATCCGTCACTTGTTCTAAATAAAGAGGAGGAAATAGATGATTATGAAATTACATTCTCATATTTTCATTGTTGACTAACAGCTAGAAATACAGTTGCAAAATCTGACCCTAATTGTGGGGTGGCGTCTAACATAGGGCAGGTCGCTGTACAATATAAATTATAAATGGATGACACAAGTTCAATCAATCATTGGGGGCATACGCCGGGGGGCGCGTCGCCTCGCCCACCCTACGACGCCACTCCCGGGGGTCACCACGCGCGAGTTTCCATGCAGGCTCCTTTCCCATACCAAGCAGCTCTCGACAAGAAACATCAACTTGCCCCAGCCACAAGCCTTGTGGGCGCCCCCTTGGCCTCCTCCACGCCGGATTGTCTCTTACAGATACAACCCGATGGGAAGGATCGGTTTCAGGGTAGCGTGCCATATGCCCATATAGCCGAAGTTGGCGCTGACGGACTATGCAGGTAATAGGCCTCGATTCAGTCTCACGGTGCAATCTCTGATTTGACACGTAATCATCCTAGCGATACCCCATGATTCTGCGAAGACACTTATTACCAAAGGCATTGATTCGTCTCTTCAAGTCACTATTTAGTGTCCATGTCTCACAACCATAGAGTAAGACAGGTATCACAAGTTACTTGAAGATCCGGATATTTGTCCTCCTGCACAGGTACCGACAATGCCAAATACTCCCGCTGAGCGAGTCCATAACACGGTGGGCTATGCCAATCTGCCGTAAGACTTCTTGACGTGACCCGCCGTCATTATGGACTGCGCTACCAAGGTATGTAAAACTTTCCAAGATCTTAATGTCCTCGCCGCATGCATGAACAGACTGTACTGCTTCATCTAGTAAGTCTCCAAACACCTGGACCTTGGTCTTAAGCCAGGAGACCTCAAGTCCCAAAGGCTTTGCCTCCTCGTGCAGCACCTCGAGAGCCAACACCAGGACCTCCAGCGACTCTCGGCAAAAACAAGATCAGTGATCTTGGTGTTGCTGACGGATGCTCCACAATCACTTTGATCTACAACCTAGTCCAATACCCAGTCCATACAAGCGTTGAAAAGTGATGGGGCAAGGACGCACCCTTGCCTCACTCCTGTATTCACAGGAAAGAAGCTGGATACACCTGCCCCACACTTCACAGCACTCTCAGTCCCAGAATACAGACCAGTTAGCAAACCAATAGTCCTTGCAGGAATCCTGCGAAGTTGCAGAAGATCCCAGAGTGACTCACGATGCACTGAGTCAAACGCCTTCTTGAGATCAACATAGGCTGCAAGCATCCCCTGTCGAAACTCACGTCGGCGTTCCACCAGGACACGAAGCGCTAGGATACGGTCCGTTGTTGACTTACCAGGCGTGAACCCAGACTGCTGAGATCTCTGATGCTTCACCAGATGACTGCGAATCCGTGTCAGCAATAGATGGGCAAGCACCTTGCCTGGCACGCTGAGCAGTGTAATACCGCGGTAATTGTTGCAGTCCTGACGGTCCCCTTTCCCTTTCCAGATAGGGAAGAGCAAGTATGTTGTAAACCTAGATTTAGCATGATTGATATGGTGATGTGTCACATACACAATCCAAAGTTTGATGTGTTACCTGAGCCACCTGAGAGAGAACATAATTTACTATCTGGACCTGTAGTTGTATCAATGATTATTTATTTACAGGTGGTTTTTTTCAATGGACTGACTTAAGATAATATTGCAGGATATAGATGCAGACTGTCTGGAGCTGCTGGTGCAGTATGTGGAGTCTGGCAGCTATGTCATCCCCTCTGAAGGTGTCCTTTCTCTCCTGCAGACAGCAGCCATGCTCCAGGTGGGTCCCTGCCACGTTTCTCGGCTGTTGAGGACATGAAAACCTTACAGACCCACACAGCTCAGACAAACTGTGGCTCGCCCTCAGATTTTTTTTATAAATATAATTCCACTATCAGGAAACTGATTCTTTGTCACAGCAGATTCCTACTATAAAGTAAAGCCTTCTTCCTACATTGGTAAATCTCCCAAAGGCAAATGTGCTGCGACCCTTTGACAGCGAAGTTGCAGAGGAATAGCTGAGTGGCAGCATGTTCGCCACAGGACGGAGACATTTTTGGACTGTTAAATAAAAATTGGCAGTGAAGTCGTTGTGGCTGAGAGTGGCAGCGAATGGGCATTGGAGGCACAGCGGTGTGGCAGCATGGTTGCCGCCATTCGCCATGGCAGCAGCCTCTGCTACATGCCTTTCACACCTTTTGCTCAGGTCAGGTGACGGGGGATTGGCACACCCCAGCAAAGGATGCCTGCCCCAGGCAGTTCAGTTGTCACCTGATGTTCCATGCCCCCCCCCCCTCTCGCTCTCGCTCTCGCTCTCGCTCTCGCTCTCGCTCTCGCTCTCGCTCTCGCTCTCGCTCTCGCTCTCGCTCTCGCTCTCGCTCTCTCTCGCTCTCGCTCTCTCTCGCTCTCGCTCTCGCTCTCGCTCTCGCTCTCGCTCTCGCTCTCGCTCTCGCTCTCTCTCTCTCTCTCTCTCTCTCTCTCTCTCTCTCTCTTCTCTCCTCTCTCTCTCTCTCTCTCTCTCTCTCTTTTTTGACAACTGAGAAGCAAGGTTTTGCTTCTCCTTTCTTGCTTTTTCTCTTCTAACCAAAGCCAGGCCAAACCACTTCCCTGGCTTCTCTCTGGCTTCTCACCAAAGTCAGAGAGTTCCAGAGTTTACCAGTGAAACGGATGAAACATTATGATACTGGTTAACTCTTGCATTTGGAAGATGGACAGAATAGGGTTGAGAGTAAGTAGAAAGTCTTGTACAGCGAGGCCGCATGAGGGGGGGAGGCATGCCGTTAGCAAGTTCAGAAGAGCAATTACCATGAAAAAATCGGTAGAAGATAGCAATAGAAGCAACATTGCGGCAATGATTTGAAGATTGAAGACAGTCAGTCAGAGGAGGGAAGTTGATGAAACGAAAAGCTTTTCATTCTACAGTACCCTGTTTAGGAGAGCTGTATGAGTAGATCCCCCCCACACATATGAGACATACTCGATACAGGGGCGGATAAGGATCCAGTACAGAGCAAGCGGGGGAGGCGACCAGTTTGGGGAGGCGGTAGCGGAGTGGTTAGCGTCTCCGACTGGCGTTCTCGGTGGCCCGAGTTCGATCCCCGAAGAAACCCAAAACCCTTCTGCACCGTCGAGTGGCCTCAGAACACTCACATGCCCTGCCTATCAACTCTACCTTCGATTGCGAGTGCATCGGAGGACACAGGGGGGCGGCATGAGCCTCTAATCACAGGCATCACTATAAGAATCCTGCCTGCGCCACCACGGGCGAGGACCAACCATCAGAGCCCTCAAGTGAACCTCCAGAGCCTACAATCTGAGCCCTGGGTCACCACTGCCTACAGGCGCTATAGGCAAAAAGAGCAACTGGGAGGGAGAAAAAAATGGAGGCAGATGGCACAGGACACCTAACTTCTTAAAAGCTGTTTTAGCAAGTGATGAGATGTGAGATTTCCAGTTCAAAAATTAATTCTAGTCCAAGAATGTTTATTGTAGAAGAGGGAGACAGTTGAGTGTCATGGAAGAAGAGGTGATAGTTATTTGGAAGGTTATGTCAAGTAAATAGGTGAAGAAATTGGGTACGTATTTGAGTTATTGAACAAAACAAGGTTTGCTCTGTGTCAATCAGAAATTATAGAATGATCAGAAGTTAGGTGCTCTGTGGCATCTCTCCGTGAATCACTTAGTTCCTGTTGAGTTGGACATCTAATGAACGACATTGAAAAATTCAGTGTAGAATCATCAGCATAGGAGTGGATAGGGCTTTGAGTTAGACTTAAAAGATCATTAATGAATAATAGAGAGTGGGTGATAAGACAGAACCCTGAGGAACACCACTATTGATAGACTTAGGAGAAGACAATGACCGTCTACAGTAGCTGCAATAGAATGGTTAGAAAGGAAACTTAAGATGAAGGTGCAGAGAGAGGGATAGAAACCAGGTAGTTGAGAAATGAAAGATTTGTGCCCGACTCTTATCTTTTTTTTTTTTTATATGTTAAGGGCAACAGGAAAAATTTCACCGAAACCCCTAAAGGAGGATGACCAAGATTCCGTTAGGAAAGCTAGAAGATCACCAGTAGATTGACCTTTACAGAAACCGTTCTTATGATCAGATAGAAGAGTGTAAGCAGATAGATGCTTAAGAATCTTCTTATTAAGTAAAGATTCAAAAGCTTTAGAAAGGCAGGAAGTCAAAGCAATAGGACAGTAGTTTGAAGGATTAGATCGGTCACCCTTCATAGAAACAGGTTGAATGTGAGCAAACTTCCAACAAGAAGATAAGATTTTCATCCTATCTAGACACTTTGCAAGTACCAACTTCAAGGTTATTGACTATACAAAGCGCCGCCACGTCAGCACGAACTAGGCGGACTCGAACCGCTGACCGAATGCGCAGGGACGCTGCACATTGCGAGGTCACGTCTCTACCAACCTTGCCACCCTGACAGGCTTCCAACAAGAAGGAAAGGTGGAAGTAAATAGACACAGACGGAAAAGTTTGACCAGGCAGGGTGCAAGCACAGAAGCACAGTTTTTGAGAACAATAGGAGGGACTCCGTCAGGACCGTAAGCCTTCCAAGGATCTAGGCCAGGGGGTAGATGCTCGAAGGAGTTACGGGACCATAAGTATTACCCTAGACGGCTTTTACCTCGTAGCGCCTAAACGGTTAATGCTCAAACCGCTTTGTCACTTGTTACGGGACCGTGAGGCTACGGGTGCTCGGGACCACCCGTAGCTTCCAACGAGAGTGAGATTTGAGGAGGCAAGACATCAACAAACACCAAAATACAAGTTGTATCACTATATTTTATGTTTATTTTGTATTATAGCATCATTTCATGCTTGCCTGTTTGAAATGTGATGTGTTTATTGCATCATTGACTCCATATATATCATATTCAACATACAATACCTATACTTGCAATAGATTCATATTAGGGCAAACCTAATATATTAAATATATATATCGGTCGACTTCTTGAATCAAAACGTATAGTTCATCATACAAGTTTGGCCGCTATAATTATGCGGTGGTGGTGGGGTCATTGTCTGACGTACACACGCACACACACGCTGTAACAGTCTCGCTGCATTTGAAGTGTCTCTTTAAATTTCTTTCTCGGGCTCCCTGACAGCTGAGAGCAACGTGATTGGCCAGATCATGCGAGGTGCTGCTCTGTGATTGGTCAGCAGAATTTCCCCACACATCCCTAGAATATCCCTAATATTCCCCACCCAGAGGTCCAGCGATCACCGTACGGGAGTGCCACCTCTGTTCGAGCATTAACCTCGGCCAACCCTCGTACGGTTATTGTAGCCATACACTCATAAGTTGTCACTTACGAGGGATTTTCGAGCATCCCTGCCCTGGGAGGGCAAAGAAAAGATCATTACGAAGGATCTTAATAACAGGCATAATATAGTCAGAGGGTGGAGGAGAAGGAGGAACAAGCCCTTCATCAACCAGATTGGAATTTTTAGCAAAGGTTTGAGCAAAGAGTTCAGCTTTAGAAATAGATGAGACAGCTGTGGAGCCATGCGGGAGAAGCAGAGAAGGGAAAGATGAAGAAGAAAAATTGGTAGAGATGTTATTAGCTAGATACCAGAAGTCATGAGAGGATTTTGATTCAGAAAGATTTTGACATTTCCTATGAATGAAGGAGTTTTTGTGAAGTTGAAGAACAGATTTGGCAAGATTACGGGCAGAAATATAAAAGGCATGAGTTTCAGGAGATGGATGGTTACGGTATCGTCTGTGACCCGCCTTTCTATCTTGGACAGCATGAGAACAAGCAGAGTTAAACTAAAGTAGACTAGCATTAAAATTTGAGAAAGTGTGTGGAATGTACAGAGCCAGAGACAATGCCAGAGACAATGACCTCATTTATGCACTCTGCACAAAGAGAGGGGTCTCTGACATGGAAGCAATAATCATTCCATGGAAAATCAGAGTGGACCTCCCACTTAGTTGAGTTGAAATGCCAGAAGCACCTCCTCTTAGGTAGGTCCCGGGGCAGCACTGGAACGATAGGACAGGTTACGGAAATATGATTGTGAATGGAGGTGCCCAACGGAGTGAATAGTTTCACAGAGTAAACAGAAGGGTTAGAAGTTAGGAAAAGATCAAACAGTCTGACTCCGTTGCCCAGCAATAACATTGGTAGTACCTTAACATATTGGGTTATAAGGCCACTGTGCCAATGTGCCATACATGTGGATCTCGGAAACAAGGCACTGCATGGGCCACCATTGGCTGTTAGATGTTAGGCAAGCTCCAATATGTTTTGTATTTTTCGATGATCCATGCAGTGTTGGTTTTAGATTTCTCATTGAATAAAGGTAAAAGATTCTCATTGAATAGGCAGCTATAAATTTTAATGGGCATTGCCTTCATACAAAAGTAAACTTTTTTGACAAAATTTCATTTCTGTAAATAAATTTGTAGTTTAACTAAACGAACACACGCAAAAACAAATTATGTACTTCAAGCACTATAAGTAACTGTCATACATGATCATGGTAAAGACAGTATTCTGTACTTTTCTGTGCTCATGTAGAACTGGTTGAAGTTCTGATCACTATTTGACACATTTAAAATTGTTTCTAATGTATTGCCAAAATTTTTAAGTACTGTAATCCCAATCTCGTTTATATTGCCTTTCAAATACAATTATGCTTTCATCCTAGAGCAGCCATCAAGCATGATGACTGTTGATTATGATAATTATTTTTCGAGCTTCATGTTCCCAGTACTGAAAAAAGTATCTGGTAATATAATGATTTTTTTTTTCTTTCATTATGAATTAGACAAAGCAGAAATTTAGTGGGGCTTTGCTTACCTGTGCTCTTTTCTTGAAAATATATTTAGTGATGAAAATGGTGGTTTCAACCTCTCACATTCCTCCAGTCTGGCACTGTAGATTTCAATTGCTAGACGCCATACTTCTGGTGAACATATGATATCAATGATTGTGTTGATGGTCATGGTCGTTTAGCCATGACATAGTTTAGCATCATGTAACATATGTGGTACTTCAGTTCAGCAGTGTGCAGGCAGCTTGTGAGCAGCAAGTCCTCTCAACCCTGTCCTGGGAGTCCTCCCTTGAGGTGTACTTCATCACCTCTGCCCTGGGCATCCTCAATCTTGCCTCAGCAGCACTCACCATCGCCACCTGGAACTTTAAAAACCTAGCCATGACACTCCAGTTCCAGCAACTCACCCTCAGTGGTTTGTGCACCAATGACCTTTTTCTATTTACTTACTCAACTTTTGAAATCTTTTTGTTCACATTTGTTGGTGACTTATACTCTTATCTTGAATTCAGAATTTTCTTCCCTTTGATAATGTATGCTTAATGACATTTTGATAACTGAAAATATAATTAACATTAACCCTTTAAGGGGGGCGACCGGTTCATAAGGTCGAAAATCCGACCGATCTCGCATTTTCCGGAATCGAGCTAAAAGTGCTCCAAAAATGCTAGAGAATATCCCCCGAGGCAAAATTTCCCCATCCAACATTCATAAGTTGGTGAAAATTGGCTTATTTTGCACATAATTTCAGGCGCCAGAATGGCGCATCGCTACGTAGGGGGTCGGGACGCGACCTGTCATCGTCTGTGTATTGAAGAAATTCCAAGAAAGCACTTTTTTTTTTAAGAATAAATAACCAAAAGATAAATCAGAAAGCCCTGTCTGGCATATCATGTGTGGTGAGAGAGGAGGCGACAGTCGACACACATTCCTCAGTGCCATCCCAGACATGATCGGGATTGCACGTGCTTTTCATGCACCTCATTCCCATTCACTGCTTCAGGTACCTTTTTCAGAATACTTTTCAAGCATTCAAGCATTTCAAGATGCCAAGGAGGAAGCAGTGGATTCAGAAGAAGGCCGTGATGCCTGACCCTGTTGCCTTTTAGATAACTCACCCTAGTGACACAAATGGAGTGGCACTTCATGATACCCTTTTAGTATCTTACTTGTAGAATTTCTGGGCTCATATTTTGTAAGATTTATTGAGTTTGGGACTTAACCAATAAGAGGGGGACCAGGTGTCTGAGTAATAACCATAAAATTGCAACATTATGCAAAATGTTCGTTTGTAAATCACTTTTAAAACTTTGAACTCGTTTTTCTCGAAATGCTACTTTTTCAGATTTGAAGCTTTATAACTCAAAAGCTATTAGACCTACAATATTGGTTGAGGTTTTGTTTGAAAGAGCGTGGAATATAGACTATCATAATCGAAGATAATTCGCCTACCAGCTTTAGTTTCAAAGTTATAAATCTCTAACTACAAAAAATACTGTCAAAACCGGGGTTGCTAGAGTCATCAACATTTTCAGGGTCATAACTTCAAAACTTGAACAGATATAACAATTATCTTCGATAAGGATATTCTACGTTTCACGCTCGTTCCAACAAGACCCCAACCAATATTGTAGGTCTAATAGTCTTGGAGGAGTAGGGTTCCAAATAAAAGGTTAAAAATTAGGGAAAAAACCTAATTCTCGGGTCTAATTCCAGTTCTAAATAACCGATTTTCAATTGCAATCTCTCAAAAGTCATCATTTTCTGTTCCCTATCGTGTGTCAAATTTTGGTTGAGCTAGCTCTTTTAAAAACGAAAACGTCATTTGAACCGGTCGCCCCCCTTAATAATGGCTATTATTTTCTTAAAACAAATGATACTTAAAATAATGGAATTTGAAAGTCTATTAGGGGCATGATAATGAATAGACTATGTCTGGAAATATCTCCATGGGTTTTAACCTGCATGTTCTTAGAATTGCTACATTTTTGCATAATTTTTACCGGTATTTTGTATGAACATAATCTGAAATGTTCATTTGTTTATATCTCTTGAGATGTATTATCTTGGATGGAGGGAGAGATTTCTTTCCCTCTTACCAATTGAACACTGATTAATTGTTTTCACTCTATATTTGTGTAACAGTATCACAGTGGTATAAATTAGTGTACTTCAGACAGTGGTTGTTACTCTTGTTTGAACATCATGTGGTACTAAAGCCAACAGATATAGCTAGCATTATGTAGCCTTATGTCAAGAAAGGCATAGTGGGAAATATAACCATCATGCACACACTATAGTGCAAGTGAATATGTCATTGTTTTAACCAACTACATTCATGATAACACATTATAGTCCAATGTATTATAAACGGTAAGTGTGACTCATGCCCATTATTCTCTAAGACAAACATATGTGCAATGCATTTCATTACAATGGATATAATACATTTGGTGAATTTCTGATGGGGTACATACAGAAGAATTAATTTAGCTCTGAGAATTAAGATATGTTTTGTTTTGATATGTAAAATACCTAACATCATATGTGAATCTGTATATCGTTCAAGAGCTGGAGGAGTACGTGAGCCACCCTGCCCTTCACCCTGGGCTCAGCAGGGAGTGGGGAGTGTGGGAGGCCCTTGTCAGCTGGATAGAGGTGAGGCCATCAAGTCATCATGGAATAGAAACATGCGAGAAAAATCTGTTGTGTGACCTCATCATGTTCTTACCTAGTTGTTATTTTACATTACAGTAAACCGTCTCTAATTCGAACCCATATAATTAGAACTTCGGATAATTCAACCTGTTTCAGGCCCAGTTCGAATTTTTCAACAACTTTTGGTAATCCAAACTGAAGTTCGAATTGTCCAACAATGTGCGCAGGAAGCGCACATTGTCAGAGTTTTTCTGCAGCATCTTCCACCTCCTCTGTGCCATCCACTTTGTCAGCCAGCCTCCACATCGCCTCTGACACATTAAGCACCTCCAGCACGGAAGACCTTACCTTACAAATCCCGAGTGACACTACTGTTGCGTTCAGTAGTGGTCACCCCCCCTTACCCTCCCTACTGAACGATACTGAATGCTTCACAATACATATTGCTGCCAAGATAGCAGCTGGCAAAATTTATCTCTGTGGCAATTCTAATTGTTGCAGAATAACAATGTATTTGATGCAGCAGAAGTTATAGCAGTAGGAAATGAAATATTACGGAGGCAAGAAGAGGAGAGGCTGTCTGTCCTTTGTTTACATAACCTTATTGTGGCTGAGCTGGCAACTCAGTGGCGATCCATCTCTCAGAGCTGTAGTGCAGGGGTACCATGCGCTAGGCATACTCTATGCTGACGTCACCGTGCGTCGCCGTGTGCACCTGTGTGTGTTGCCTTACTGAGCGCAGCCCTGCAGACTTGCCTGAAGAGGCAATTAGTGATGCCTTGAGTGCTTAGTGTACAGTAGTACTGCATTTCAAGACTTCAGTATCAGCCATGTTTTGGTGAGTACAAGTACAGGTTGAAGTTCCCAAACTCGGCATCCCAAGACTCGGCAACACCCAAAACTCGGCTATGGTTCCGGATTTTCCAAAACACGGCAGAACACCCAAAACCCGGCGCGTAGTTGCCGGGTCGGCCGCTAGGTGCCACCACACTAGGCCGCTTGGTTTCTCCTGCCGATTTGTTTGTTGTTATTGTTCAGTGGTGTTGTGACTGTAGAGTTACGTACACTGTTATTTTGTGTACTTCTACAGGTCTGTTATTGGTATTATTATTTTCATGCTTTTTTTCCCCTTAATATATCTACGTTCTAAAAGTCGGAAAATTCCATTACTCGGCTCGGCACTGGTCCCGAGGTTGCCGAGTTTGGGAACTTCAACCTGTACTACAATCTGTGCTGTTTTGGCATGTTTTAGTGAGTTCTTATCGTGTGGAGGGGCTAGAGGTAACCATTGGATAATTCGTACTTTCGGCTAATTTGAACCAGGTTGCCCCCCAATTAGTTCGAATTAGAGAGGGTTTACTGTATTGAATCAAGCTTGTTGTATCCTGTCTTTTATTACTATTTCATTTTTTTTCTTTTTCTTCAAAGCTGTGTACATTAGTAGTACAGTAAACCCTTTCTAATTCGAACTAATTGGGGGGCAACCTGGGTCAAATTAGCCGAAAGTACGAATTATCCAATGGTTACCTCTAACCCCTCCACACAATAAGAACTCACTAAAACATGCCAAAACAGCACAGATTGTAGTACTTGTACTCACCAAAACATGGCTGATACTGAAGTCTTGAAATGCAGTACTACTGTACACTAAGCACTCAAGGCATCACTAATTGCCTCTTCAGGCAAGTCTTCAGGGCTGTGTTCAGTAAGGCAACACACACAGGTGCACACGGTGACGCACGGTGACGTCAGCATAATTTGACCTGTTTCAGGCCCAGTTCAAATTTTTCAACAACTTTCCATAATCCGAACTGAAGTTCAAATTGTCAAAGTTTTCTGCAGCATCTTCCAGTTCGTCAGCCAGCCTCCACATTGCTTCCAACACATTAAAGGGAGCGTCACACCATTTCTTAATTATCAGTATATTGTCATGATTTTTTTTATGTCAAAAGTATGCTAATGCCGAAATAATCCTAGCTCATTTTCAGATCCATAGCTCGATACATAACTGCAAAAAAAAAAAAAAATATTTTTAAGAAATTGAACTCCTAATAACGTTCTTATCCAATGACTTGCACTGATGAAAAAATTACCAAATATGCATTACAAAATATCCAAACGATTGATCTTTTAGGAATTTTGAATTTCATTCTTCTTAAGTGTTAAGAAATCTTTTTCTATTTTTGGTTCTCGTGAATGTATTTGCTAATTTTTGCAGTTATTTACCCAAATTGAAAAAAAAACGAAAGATCAGAAAATCACATCTTCATTCTTCTTTCCAATGATATATTATTTATTAGATTTGGTACAATAGTGGCGAAGTTATTAAAAAAAAAACTGGAAAAAAGCAAGTTTTTCAGTATCGAGGTTTAAAGGCGCGCGGATTAAAAACCCGCGCGCCCTTTAAACCTTGAGGCTCGGTGAGTCTGAGCAGATGCTGGTTTGTTTGTTTACTCTCGCAGCCACGCTCTGTATTACTCTTGAAGTGTTATATGACATAGCTGGTATCTGGTCCCCCCTTTTGCAAAAGGTACTACAGGAAAACCTCGTTTATCCGGCACCCTCGGGGGGGAGCGCATGCCGGATAACTCATTTTGCCGTTGTTTTGAGAGTTACTCTTATGGAATCGCCCAAAATCCCTTTTTTTTTTTTTTTTTTTTTTTTTTTTTTTTTTTTTTTTTTTTTCCTTTCTTTCTTTCTTCATCACAAGGAACCGGCCAAGGGCACAACAAAAATGGGTAACACAAAGCCCGCTTAGTTGCCAGTCCCTATAAAGAAGACAGTCAGAGAATAAAATAAAAAAGAGGGGTGTGCCAATTTAGTTCTGGAGGTGTCTTGTTACTCTTCTTTTGAAAAGATGTAAGTCATAGGAAAGTGGAAAAATAGAAACAGGAAGAGAGTTCCAGAGTTTATCAGTGAAAAAAAAAGAAAAAAAAAAAGCCTGGGTCGATTGGTGCCGTTGTTTTGAGGCTGCCGTTATTTTGAATGCCGGTTAAATGAGGTTCTCCTGTAGTCACAAAAGGGTGCTAGCTGTCAGACGCACATGGACAGTTTGCTGAACTACAGCCAGGATTCTCTCTCTTTGAGCCACTTTATGCCTTGATGTCCTCGGCATGGTGGTGGAGGAGGTAGAGAGCGTGAGGTAGATTAATCCTGCTCTGAATAAATGGTCTGAAGGGAGCAGGAATGGTGGAAGGATGAGAGATGAGCAGCGACACCTGGCCTCTCCCTCTACACCCTTACTACTGAGGCCTTGAGACGACCCTCTGTCTTACAGAGAGGACTGAGAGGTGCCAGTTTGCCTATGCCAGTGAATATTATACAAATTTTCTTTACGGATATTTTTCAGGGGGGGCAAAAAATCAGCCATAACTTTAATTTTTGCTGCTTTCTTTATACTTTGTCACAAGCTTGCTCAAGTGTTCAACTACGCATGATAATTTTTTCAATATTTTGATTTTATTCAGAAATATTTGTGTGACGCTCCCCTTAAGCACCTCAAGCACTGAAGATCTCACCTTACATATCCCCAGAGTGACACCACTGTTGCGTTCAGTAGCGGTCATCCCCCCCACCCCCGCTCGCACTCTCCCTACTGAACGATACTGAACGCTTCACAATACATATTGCTACCAAGAAAGCAGCTGCTGAAATTTATCTCTATGGCTATTCTTATTGTTGCTGAATAACTTGCTGATGACCCTGTATTTGATGCAGCAGAAGATATAGCAGCAGGAAATGAAATATTAAGGAGGCAAGAAGAGGAGAGTTTTTTTGCTCTTTGTTTACATACCCTTATTGTGGCGCGAGCTGGCAACTCGGTAGCGATTCATCTCCCAGGGCTGTAGTGCGGGGGCTTGCGCTAGGCATACTCTATGCTGACGTCACCATGCATCTCCGTGTGCACCCGTTAGCATTGCATTACTTAACTCAGCACTTGCCTGAAAAAGCTATCAGTGATGCCTGAGTGCTTAGCGTACATTAGTACTGCATTTCAAGACTTCAGTATTAGCCATGTTTTGGTGAGTACAAGTACTACCATCTGTGCTGTTTTAGCATGTTTTAGTGAGTTCTTATTGTGTGGAGAGCCAAAGAGGTAACCATCAGATAATTCGGACTTTCAGCTAATTCGACCCAGCTCTCCCCCCAGTTAGTTCAAATTAGAGACGGTTTACTGTATACTAGTGATGGACCGAATATTCGCATTCGCATTCGCGATTGCGAATATTCGCATGTTTTTTCATTATTCGCATTCGCACTTCCACTCGTAGTTGTTTGCGAATATGCAAATATTTTGCCCAAATCAATAACCTTACAAGAATAAGAAAAAATGTAACAAGTGAAGATAATTTTACACAAGCAAATATATAAATAAATTAATAGCTTAGCCGAGCGTTTAGCCAAGGCCAGTGTCCTTCGGACACTACCTCCAACCTCCTCCACCCTTCAACAGAGTGGCAGCCGCTTCTCTCAAGGTCACTTTTACTGAACTCAACTCATTGCGGTACCCGGACAGTTTGCCTACGGACTGTTTGCCTACGGACAATGTGCCTACGGACGAACTGCCTACCGGACAATGTGCCTACGGACAGTTTGCCTACCGGACATTATGCCTAACAACGAGCGATGCCTAGCGAACAACTGTTTCATAAACTAGTGAGGGTATTTTTGAACAATCATTACACTGGGCTGCATCATTTCAGAGGTCCAGGTTTTCTCAACGGTTCTTATATGCTTTTTGCATGCTGAATTCAGAAATGTAACTCATTTCACTCAATCAGGTCAAGTTTTTATGCTATCTCAATATTAAGAAAAATAATATAATGTTATTAATTATTAAAAAAAAAGAATTCCAAATCACATTTACATTGACAAAAGGTGTACACAACACACATAAAATGATACACAAGTATAGTTGTGGAAGAAAATAATTTCTCAAAGATTTATCTTTCAGAATAAATAAATAAATAAATACATTGTTCTGTTTCAGGCAAGAAACAGTACAGTATGTCTGTTTCTTTCTTTTTAGGCATGAATCGAAAAAACAAGCAACACCTAAAGTATCCAGACGTGTCCATCTGCCATTAAACTAGTACCTCGTGAACCAGGAATTCCAATTCCAACACCGCCCCAAAATGTTAGTCATTGGTCATCCGATTCAGATGAGCAAATGGAAGATGGTGATATAATTATCTGGTAAATATCAACCTACGGCCGAGACAAGTCAATCCAAACTCTTTAGTCAAGCTGAGTTGAACGATTTGACACGAGATTTGTGTCTGTCCAAAGAATCTGCTCAGTTGCTAGGGTCACGACTTCGTGAAAAATGTTTGTTAGCTCCTAAAACTACATTCTCCTAGTACCGGAGCCGTGAAAAGGGTTTCGAGAATACTTTAGTTCGGATGATGAAGTTTCTCTGGTTTACTGTAGTAACATATCCGGCCTCATTGCAGCTAAAGGCTTAGCATATGATCCTAAAGAATGGCGGCTCTTCAGACTCCTCAAGCAAAAGCTTGAAAGCAGTACTGCTCTTCAGTGGCAACAAGATTGCGTCTGTTCCAGTGGGTCACTCGGTACAGATGACTGAGGACTATAGTAACATGGAGCATTTGCTAAATGCTTTGAAGTACAAAGATCACAACTGGATGATTTGTGGAGACCTAAAGGTATGCTGTTGTCAACCTATTAACATTCATTTTCCTACTTTACTTGCCGAAATATTCTTAACATAGATTAAAAGATAAAAAAAAATAATAAACTGAAATAACAAATTAGAGAAAAGTTTTTTTTATATTTTTATAGGAATAGGTCCATGTTGCTGGATCTACAAGGGGACTACACCAAATACCCTTGCTTTCTCTGTCTGTGGGACAGCCGAGCAGATTTGCAGCACTACGTAAAGTGCAACTGGCCAGCAGGATCTGGCCTGGAACCAGGTTCGCATAACATTGTGGCACATGCTCTTGTGAATCCTAAGAAGATTCTATTTCCCCCACTGCACATCAAGCTCAGACTTATAAAGAATTTTGTCAAAGCACTGAACAAAGAAGGTCGTCGAGCTTTCCCTTTCCTGTACAAGAAATTTCCTCGTGTAAATGAGGCCAAACTGAGAGAAGGTATTTTTGATGGCCCTCAGATCAGGGGGCTTATGAAAGATCCTAAATTCGACGAAAGTATAGAGGACAATAAGAGGAATGCCTGGCTCGCATTCAAATAGATTCTGACAAACTTTCTGGGAAATCACCGAAGTCCGGAGTATGAACTTAGTTCATAGAAGTCCAGAGTTAAGGAGCTTCTACAGAGCTTCCAGGCTCTTGGTGCACACATGTCAATAAAGATGCATTTTCTCAGCTCGCATTTAGACTACTTTCCTGAAAACTGTGGTGATGTCAGCGAAGAGCAAGGAGAACTGTGAAACTGTTCTCTGTTCGTTTCATTCACTGCCGGTGCCTGAAGAGAGAAGTTGCAGATGTGAAATACAGCCGGAAGTCTTTGCGAAAGCCGTTTATTCTATACAAATTTTTTCCCTCCGTATTTTTAATGTTGAATTTCACATTAACTGAACTTGTGTGTTATTTTATGTATAGTTTATACATTTTCTGTCAATGTAAAACTGATTTGGAATACAAAAAATGTTAATTCAAGAAATATTGTGTTTTTATATTATATGTTTTCTTAAAGGTGAGCTAGCACAAAAACTTGACCTGATTGAGAAAAATGAGATACATTTCTGAATTCAGCATGCAAAAAGCATACAAGAACCGTTGAAAAAACCTAGACCTCTGAAATTTGTTTTTCAAATGCAGCCCAGTAATTATCAACCTAAACTTCACTTCAAGCGTTTGCATTTGTTTCAAAGTGTTAGCGACACGTTTGAACGATTTATGTCTGCACTGGACGAGGAAACGGACGAGATCCTGGGAGACTTTCTAACCTATTTCGAGGCTACGTGGATTGAAAATGTGCAGCGAGGACGAAGAAGAAGGCCTGCTTTTCAGCAAGAACTTTGGAATGTTCATGAAAGTTTTATTAGACTTGCCTCGCACCAACAACTCGATAGAAGGCTGGCACAGAGCCTTCGACCAACGAGTTGCCATTAAACACCCAACTCTGTGTCGACTTGTAGACCGATTGCGTAAAGAGCAAGCCAAAGACTACTGTATACTGGACTTGTTACTCTTACTTGTTACTTTTTTTTACTGATAAATACCACTACATTGTACCACTCATTGCTCTGTGCACCATACTGCAGTAAGCATATACGCGCTTTTCTCTGTCACCCACGAAGTCAGTCAACTTTCTTTAAAAGAGAACAGTATTGCAGCAGCCTACTGCGCAATGTCGTCCAGTCACACCAGTTACGTGGTTTGGGATAATTTCGAGATTATCTCTAATGACATTGCAAAGTGTAAACTTTGCAATCACAGGGTTACAAAATTGTTTTTTTTGTAAGTCGTCCAAGTTTTTTCAACTGATTTAGGACAATTTTGCACCGCTGAATCCGAAAATGACATCCGTTTCTCTCGATCAGGTCAGTTTTTTGTGCTAAGTCAATTAAAAAAAAATCTGATCTTCTGACTAAATCTATTACATTTTTGTGACATTTTCGGTTGATTTTTGTTAATATTTCTCATCCGAAATAGGTTTTTAAAGTAATCGTCCAGACCCAATTGTTGTTTGCCTAATTATGTTGAATGGACATTCAAAACACCTAATCCACCAAAAATAATTGATTTCCAGGCCTTATTTCCGTAAAAACACGACTTTTGTAAAAAGCGCGCGAAAAAAAAATTCTTCCCTCCAACAGGGCTACGCATGTTATGGGGAGTTTTCGAAGTTAAGCCGCCAGATGTCTCTCGCTCATCTCACTTCCTCTGCCCTTTGAGCGTGAATGATCTATCATTTACCGTAAATTCCCTGTACTTTTTCGGGACATATCAGAATTACCCTTCAATACAACAACTGAAACAGTTCTTAATAAAAAATGTAGTTTATTATTTTATTTGTGAGCACTTGGTGAAAATATTGGCAAAACAATTGAATACTTGAAAACTCGATCTTTAAAAATTGTCTTTTCATGAAAATACGCAAGTTGAAGCAGAATGAGGCTTCAGGAAATATCTACTTGTATGTAAGCATTCACTGAGTACCTATTTTGGGTGTATATGTCTCTCTTACGACGAACATTTAACCAAGACAGAGTGTGGCGTTCAGCATCTCCACAGAAACCATCCCATCCCACCCACTTTCCTGTTGACACGACACAGGGAGGGACAGCTCAGCGCCGCCGCTCCCTTATCTCACGGCCCATATCTCTGATACTCCTAACTTCTCAATACCAGAGGCTGTCATCCTATAACTATCATCATCCGCTTATCTCACCACACTCTATCCTCTACTGGAATATTCGTGGCATCCGCTCCCACATACCGTTTCCCACATAAAGGAGAGTCTCCTTATTTCACCTGCTTTGTGAAATTCCCCCTATTTGTGTATAGTCCCCCTGCTTTGACTGTGACTTTGTGTTGTTGGGGCGGATCGGAGTGGCGCGTGTAGTTACGTGACAGACGTGCAGTCACTATTGTACTGTGGGTAGTAGTAGTTTGCGTAATAAAGCCGTGCACAGCAGTAAATGTCTCCTTGTAGTCCTTCGTCTCCATAGCCCTGAGCCGTTAGTGTGTGACGAAGTTTGAGAGGGGTGGGTTGCCCCCCCCCCCACCTCCTTCGTTACAATAGGATAAACCAGAGGACATAGGGTATTCAGAGAGAAGGGTTGGTTAATTGATTCAGAGGGAAGGACATTGAGGTGGATCGAGGGGGCGGCGGAGCTCTCGCATGTAAACAAACGCTTTCAACTGTCTTCCATCCCGTACTGTTCTCGAGGTGCCAAGCACTTAAAATGACTTCTTGGTTAAATGTTCGTCGCAAGACAGACAGACACACCCAAAATAGGTACTCAGTGAATGCTTACATACAGGTAGATATTTCCTGAAGCCTCATTCTGCTTGAACTTGCATTTATTCATGAAAAGACGATTTTTAAAAATTGAGTTTTCAAGTATTCAATTGTTTTGCCAATATTTTCACCAAGTGCTCACAAATAAAATGATAAACTACATTTTTTATTAGGAACTGTTTCAGTTGTTGTATTGAAGGGTAATTCTGATATGTCCCGAAAAAGCACAGGGAATTTACGGTAAATGATAGATCATTCACGCTCAAAGGGCAGTGGATATGACAGCGCGAGAAACAGGCTTGAGCGTGAGCTTATTAGAAAACTCCCCATTGATGACGTCACAAGAGGAACTCTCCAATGTAAACAACACTCGTCTGCCTCTGTGAGACGTGTCAGCAAATGTTATGATGAGCGATTGTACTTCAGTGTCAGACAGTGAATCTGTCGCTGTAATAGATCTAGAGTACGATGCTCAATCTGAGACCGAACTAAATGATGCTGCTCGCGTATATGAGGAAAGGGAACCTCAGATTGTGATGGGAGCCCAACCCTATATGTTTGAGCCAGAGTACGAGGTGATGCTGCTCGCGTATATGAGGAAAGGGAACCTCAGATTGTGATGGGAGCCCAACCCTATATGTTTGAGCCAGAGTACGAGGTGGATGAACAGGTGTTAGCGGAGCCTGCTGAGGTTCAACACTACTACACACACACACACACACACACAAACACTACTACACACACACAAACACTACTACACACACACAAACACTACTACACACACACAAACACTACTACACACACACAAACACTACTACAGACACACACACACACAAACACTACTACACACACACACACACAAACACTACTACGCACCGAGAAGTCCCTCGGTTCGATCCCCGGGCGGAGCGGAAATATATGGGCTGTTTCCTTAAAACCCGAGCCCCTGTCCACCCAGCAATGAATGGGTACCGGGTGTTAGCCGGGGTTTGTGACCTGCTCTCCGGGGTGCTGGCTTCGGCCAACACAAAGCACTAAGGATGAATGATAAAAATGTTGATATGGAGACGGGGCCACACGAGCATTGCTCTGGCCCTGTAAAATACAACTAGATGAATACACACACACAAACACTACTACACACACACACAAACACTACTACACACAAACACAAACACTACTACACACACACAAACACTACTACACATACACACACAAACATTACTACACACACACACAAACACTACTACACACACACACAAACACTACTACACACGCACACAAACACTACTACACACACACAAACACTACTACTACACACACACACCACACTACTACACACACACACAAACACTACTACACACAAACACTACTACTACACACACACACACACACAAACACTACTACACACACACACAAACACTACTACACACACACACACACAAACACTACTACACACACACACACACACAAACACTACTACACACAACACATACACAAACACTACTACACACACACACACACACACAAACACTACTACACACACACCACACAAACGCTACTACACACACACACACACACACACACACACACACACACACACACACACACACACACACACACACACACCCCACACACACACACACACACACACACACACACACACACACAAAAAAAAAAACACTACTACACACACACACACACAAACACTACTACACGCACACACACACACACACAAACACTACTACACACACACACACAAACACTACTACACACACACACAAACCCTACTACACACACACAAACACTACTACGCACACACAAACACTACTACGCACACACAAACACTACTACACACACACAAACACTACTACACACACAAACACTACTACACACACACACAAACACTACTACACACACACACACACACACACACAAACACTACTACACACACACACACACACACAAACACTACTACACACACACTACTACACACACACACACACACACACACACACACACACACACACACACACACACACACACACACACACACACACACACAAACACTACTACACACACACTCAAACACTACTACACACACACTCAAACACTACTACACACACACACACACACACAAACACTACTACACACACACACAGCAGCGCGGGAAGAGGAGCCTTCCTTTTGTTACGTCGCCGAGCCGTGGCGCATCATCTGCCAGTTGCCAGCAGCGTTTTCGAAGCTTGGTGAATTTACAGATTTTGATTGCGGATTATTAAAAAACGGCTGACGATGCAAAAAGTGACAACATATTGTTGATACACTCGATAATGGCTTTACTCTAACTACATCAAATCAGGAATGATGAAGTGGTCTGGACAATTACTTTAAGAGAAAAAAATAGTTTTCTAACACAATTAATTATTTAAATGTTACAAAAATTGATTAGTGTACATTGAATAGTAGACATTGATAAAGGTAAGTACATATAAATTGGAGGTTAGGTCATCATTGTTCAAAATTCAGGGCTTGAACTTCCGTTTCTTCGAACTCCTAGAATACTCAGCGGCAGGGATGTCTCTCTTCAGAGTCCAACAGTAATCAGCCATCATGACTGTATCCCAGCATCCCTGATACCTGGTCTCCATCACTTTCATGTCCTGATGGAATCTCTCCCCTTGCTCGTCGCTCATTGATCCCAGATTCTCAGGAAACCGATCCATATGTGAGAATAAGTAATACATTTTGATGCTCATGTTGCATCCGAGGTTTCTGAAAGCAGTCAGCATATTGGTGACAAGTTCTGAGTAGTTCCTGGCCTTGTTGTTGCCAAGAAAGTTCTTCACGACCAGAACAAAAGCCTTCCACGCTTCCAGTTCCACTTCGTTCATTAAGTTTTCAAACTCTGGATCTCTGATGAGCTGACGGAGTTGAGGACCGTCAAAGATGCCAGCTTTCAACTTCTCCATGGTCAATCCTGGAAAAGCGTGGCACAAGTAAGTGAAGCAGCCACCATCCTTGTCCAGAGCTTTGGTGAACTGTTTGATCAAGCCGAGCTTGATGTGCAGCGGTGGGAAAAGCATCCTGTCTCTGTCCACCAGAGGGTTGTTTATGACGTTCCTTGCTCTGCAAGGCACCAATTCCTCCCGTACAGGCCGGTCCTTCTTCGTGTAATGCTGAGCTCGGTCCCTACTATCCCACATGCACAGAAAGCACGGGTACTTGGTGAACCCGGACTGTTGTCCCAACAAAAAGTTCACCATCTTCAGGTCAACACAAATCAACCACTCATGCTGATCATAACGAATTTTCTCGAGCACGTACTTCACCGCTTCATACTTCTCCTTCAGTGTAGTCGAGTGAGCGAGGGGTACAGAGGTAAACTGGTTGCCGTTGTGCAGCAGAACACATTTCAGCGATCGCTTGCAGCTGTCAATGAACAGTCTCCAATCTTCGGGTTGGTACTGTGGCACTCCAAGCTTGTGCAGAAGCTGCACAATATCTGTACAGTACACCAAGTCCTTCTCTTCAGAGAAAAAATGGAGGTACTCTTGATATCTGTTGCGGTAGAAGGTGATGCGAGCACTGTCAGAGAGGAGGTTTTTTTTCTTCAATCTGGATGCCAACAGTTCGGCAGAGGACTTTGACAAGCTGAGATCGCGAACTAGATCATTTAGCTCCTTTTGGGAAAAAAGATGTGGAGCATCATCGTCAAGAACCACTTCTTCTTCATTTTCTTCAACTGGAGGAATCTTCGTCACTAATGTCAGGAAGTTCTCCAAAGACAGGTACTGGAATTTCATCACAATGAGCTACAGGACGACGTGCTGATTCAAGATTAGGATACTTGAGGCTGCTCCGGTTCTTTCTGTTGATCCCAGTCAAATCAATAGCGCAGAAGTAGCAGTCAGTCCTATGGTTTGTCGGCTCCCTTCAAACCATGGGAATTCCAAACTTCAGACAACTCTTCTTGCCCATGGTCCAACGACGCAGATACTCACTGCATGTCTTGCATACCATGTGTGGCGCCCAAGCTTTATCCTGGCCACCAAGTTTCATACCAAAATAAGTATGGTAAGCACGCTTTATGAAACTTGTGACTGGATTCCTGTTAGGAACAACGGTGTATTCGCCGCAATGTAGCATAATACATCGGGCTTATTTTTGCAAGATCTTCTGGCCGAATCCATTTAATTCACCTGCAAAAGAAAAATACCAGTTAGTCAAGAATTGGCACATGTAAACACTTCAGAATTTGTTTATTTAAAGAAATAAGAAAGAATTTTGCATCATAAATCAAGCAGTAGGAAGAAATTAATCAGTGCTTGGGTAGGGGGTATACCAAGGATCTGTAGCAGCCTCTATGCTACTGCAGTATCCTAGGCACAATGAATCAAGAAAAGGGAGTTTGCCTATCGGAAAGACGATAGCAGATATCACACAACACCACACAAGGTATCCCAAAGGAGGATGCAGTACTGCAGTGGGTTTAATAAAAAGTGTTCAAGTAAAGAAGTAAAAGTTGAAGAGAAGAAGAGGAAGAACAACAGAGGACTGTAAAATCCAGGGATCGTGATTCCGAAGAATTCCTAGTTGGTGACATTGTTTAGGACCACACCCTTGGAACAATCTGAATTGGTGGAATTATTGGATTAGTGGAATTATCTACTGCAAGTACGGTGTTGTATACGGAGGACGATTTCATATACAGGAGAACCTCGTTTATCCGGCACCCTCGGGGGGGAGCGCATGCCGGATAACTCATTTTGCCGTTGTTTTGAGAGTTACTCTTATGGAATCGCCCAAAATCCCAATAAATACTGTGGTTTCTGGAGGTTGTTGTTGTTTTAGGGCTGCGAGGATTCCTTGGGGAACACTATGAGCCCTGGTGATGTCCTATGATGCTATCACAGGCACGGTAGTTGACCTGTCTTCCTCAGGAAGGCACAGGTGAGGCGGATGACGGCGTGTTGCCGAGAGGGGGGAGCGCCAGCTGCCGCTAGCAGGGTGGGCAGGTCGAAGGTGGTGACGTTCAGGGCGAGGAGTTGAGAATGTAGCACTACACGGTGTGAGTGGAAGCGCGGACACTGCAGCAGAAAGTGTTCAATAGTCTCAGGAAAATTCATGCACCAAGGGCAGTGGGGGTCAGGGGACAGACGGAGGTGATGCAGGTGAGCTGTGAGTGTCGTGTGCCCCAGGCGGAGGCGGGTGAGAGTGACATCAAGGACGCGGGACTTTTTCCGTATCCACGGCTGGGGGGAAGAGTCACTGCGGTATTGGCCCATGGAGGTGATGCGGAGGGCATCGCCGAGTGTGTGAGATGAGGGAGATGAGGCGTGTGGCTGTGGAGAGCGGCAGAGGAAGGGTGTCGTGTTTACATCTGTTAAGGCCATACTGGCAGCAGAATCAGCCACCTCGTTGCCTGGGATACCAGCGTGGGAGGGAACCCACTGGAAGGTGATCTCCCACCCCTCATTGGTAAGGTGAAGGGCCCTCTGGATGGTGTGGACGAGGGACGTAGAGGATCGTGGATGGCGGGAGAGGAGTTGGAGTGAGGAGAGGGAGTCTGTGTAGACCACAGCCTTGCCCAACTAAATTTCTGCCGATTTTCTCAGTTTTTAAAATAATTATACCTAATTAATGCCTGGGTCGATTAGTGCCGTTTTGAGGCTGCCGTTGTTTTAAATGCCGGTTAAATGAGGTTCTCCTGTATATAGAAAATACCCGTACATGTAAACAAAAACGTAAAAAAACATCATGTGGCGATAGATCAAAAAGTTGACCTGATTGAGCAAAATCAACGTGATTTTTGGATTCAGTACATCAAAATTGTCCTAAATCAGCTAAAAAAAACTAAGACAATAAATTTGTTGTTAACCAGTGTAATTATTCATGTAAGATATTATCATGTAAGTATTCGTGTAGGAGTGGGTCCTTGTCCCGCAACCTGGAAACATAGAAATTGAATGGAATTTACTTTACCTTAGATAACAGTACAGGGAGGTCCCGTTATACGAGCATTCGGTATACGAGAATCCAATGATACGAGAGGTGTAAATTAGGGTCTATTTTCAATATACAAGATCGAAAATCCAATGATACGACATTCAAACTGGGGTGAGTAAAATTATCAAGTTCAAAATGCGGGCCCTACCACTCCCAGGCTGGACAAAGGGGGATTTGGTTGACCCCAGTGAGGTCACCCCTAGCAAGCCGTGATCTGAAGGGTAATTAAGCATATGGCGCTGCCTGACATTTAGGGATAATTAGCAGGTGTGCGGCCCCAACCTTGGGACCGCAGTCAGGTCACCCCTAGCAAGGCGTGACCTGAAGGGTAATTAAGTATATGGCGCGGCCTGACCCTTAGGGGTAATTAGCAGGTGTGCGGCCCCAACCTTGGGACCGCAGTCAGGTCACCCCTAGCAAGGCGTGACCTGAAGGGTAATTAAGTATATGGCGCGGCCTGACATTTAGGGGTAATTAGCAGGTGGGCGGCCCAACCTTGGGACCGCAGTCAGGTCACCCCTAGCAAGGCGTGACCTGAAGGGTAATTAAGTATATGGCGCGGCCTGACCTTTAGGGGTAATTAGCAGGTGTGCGGCCCCAACCTTGGGACCCCTACACTACCTTCTCTTGTATCACGCGGCGTCCCCTACATTACAACGTCTTTTTTGCTTGTTATGCATGTTTTATGTTTAATAAATGTGCAGTTATGTTATTTTGTGTGCTATTTTCTCTTTCAGAATTCTTTTTCTACAGAATAGGTAGTACAGTGTGGGTAATATAGACGCTGTGTTTGTTGTGTTTGCTATAGTTTATTTTAGCTTGAAAAACATGTTTGTTTTTTTTTTTTTTTTTTTTTTTTTTTTAATAAATTGATGGGGTCCTGGAACCAAACCTATATTTTACCATTAGTTATGTGTTTCGTTATACGAGATTTCGCTTTACGAGTATGCCAGGTGGAACCTAACTGCTCGTATCTTCGGGACTTCCCTGTATAGTCGCCATCTGCACTAATGTCGCCAGGCACCATATATTACAAATTATAGCATCACTACTGTTTTGAATGTGCCACTGAAGATGATACACAGTAGTTTATATGATGACTGTATAATCTACCCTGTTTCAGCGTTGTTTTATGCTTTGTATCTGCAAGTATATACGGTTTCAAATTTCTCTACTCATTTCTTCTTCGGACAACAACGACAGCGGGAGGACACTCTAAACATAAACACTAGCTGGCGACCTTAGTGTAGCCCGTTCAACGTCGCCCCTCGGTTTTATTTTTGTAATGTGTTCATTTATAGCCATAACATAACACATATGAAGACACAAAATGACACAGACTCTCCAGATAGCCCCTTCTAACTTTCCTGAAATCACGAATGTAGAATTGTAAGTATTAACGCCACCAGACGTCTGTAAATAAAAAAAGAAACGTTGACCTGGCGACTTTAGTGTTATCTACGGTAGACATTCATATTTTTATGGCTGAACTCTTACAATACATACAAAATATTTCAGTTACCTGTATGATATCAAAAATTGTATATTACTTGAAATATTATGTAATATTCGCAATTCGCATTCGCATTCGCGAATATTAAAACCAAATATTCGCATTCGCATTCGCGAATATGGAAAATAGACATTCGGTCCATCACTACTGTATACACACCTACTTCTGTCTGGAAAACTAAGCGCTATTACATTTTTTTTCATTGCTGTGTTGTCTTGAATATCAAGGAGCCATATGTTACTAAATCTTCTGGGGTTTTTTTTGTTTGCTTGGTTGTTTTGATGTCCTTCAACTCCCATATCAGGAGCATGATGTCTCCCATTTTATCTCTTCCAATAATATAAAGAGGATGGACTTATTTTGTTTGGGAGTTGTCTTGATACTCCTCTCGTGAATCTAAGTCATAGGACGGTGGAAAATCAGAAACAGGAAGAGAGTTCATAAGTTTTCCAGTGAAAGCCAGCAAATAATATCTTTCCTACAACAATATAATGTTTAAGCTCTGCTATTCTTTTTAATGTTTTCTATGATACTTTCTGGTATCACGGTAGCCCTCACAATATCATAAGTCTTTTCTGTCATGCCAGGGACCTTGACCAGGGGAAGCACCAGGGTACCAAAATAGTTGGATTGGGTTACGATGGGAGGAAGGACAAGACCAGGGCGATGGTGCCCGACAGCTATGGGAAACTGCACCCAAGGTTGATCAGGGAGGAGCATGTGTCAGTGACAGAGGAGCCATCTGGAAGGTACCTTTGGCACTTTGTACCAGAGGACCCGGTGCCACCTGAGAAGCCTGCGTTCAAGGTGGCTCAGGCTCTCTATGATCTGCTGGTGACATACGACTCCATCGACTCACTGATCGTACTGGCAAGGTGTCCCACTCCAGATGGCTCACCACAGCCCAGTCGCTCGTGTACATGTGGACCAGATAGCATGGACTGACTGGCAAAGAACTGAACACCCTGGAAATCCTAGTCAAGTACTGCCTGCAGGTGTACTTCAAACTCTACTACGACATCAAGGTTCACCACAGACTATAGGACGGCCCCAAGCACATCCTCACGCAGCTCGGAGTGATGAGATCGCAGCCCAAGAAGGTCCAAACAGCTGTGACCTTCTACGTGCGGACAGGAGCATGGTTCGCACACTCAGAATGTGTCCTCCTCTCGCTGATGGCGAGTCAGAGTGAGGACGACCGCAGGTTCGCCGTGACCCAGATTTTGAAGCTGAGGGCTGGCGAGGAGTATGGGGACACCAGTGTAAGACCTCGCATCACACCCAAGCTGAACTTGTCAGCCACCAGCTTGCAGACACTGATCAGCTGGCAGCCTGGCCAGGTGCACGAGCCGGCATTAACCTGTTCACTGTCCGGGGATCAGATCCAGGAGATCCTGGTCAAGCCATGCGAGGTTCCGGAGTTCTCTATCCACACTCAGAGCACCGAAAGAGTCGTGAAGCAGGTGACAGAGGCTGCGGCAGCAGTGGTGGGGCAGCAGGCCAGAGACGGGTTCATCCGGGCTCGGGCCCACCACCGGGAGACCATGCCCCTGCTTCAGGTCTAAGAAGGACATGATGGACACGTTCTAGGCCAACGTAGAGGCTGTGACACTGTGATGTAGTGCTTGATGAACCAACTGATCAGAAAGAGCTTACCACGCTAGTCATTTGGAACCCATATTGGTGCATGATGCAATACACAGGACCAACCGGACACTGCGTACTCATTTGCACCCTTATTTGATAAGGGTGCAATATAAAAGTGCGATTTTGCATAGTAAGAATTGCTCAAATGCAAAAATGGATAGAGATAAAATCGTCTTAGAAATCCATTTTACATAGGAAATTGACATGCCAAAATTGAGAAAAAGAATTTTTGTTATACGGCATACCCTAGTATATACCTATGAAGCAGATGTATTTACGTTTTTTTATCTTGTTTACTTCTAGGTAGGGTTGTTGGTTTAAAAATAGTAATAATAATAATAATATTTTATTTAAATTGATTTTTTTTAATTATTTTTATTGAAATTTTTACATTTTTTTTACTACAATATTTTACGGCTTATAAGATGCTGCATCTTGGAAGACGCACTCTGATTTTGGAAAGAAATTTCTAAGAAAAAGAAAAAAAAACAGACCAAAACATTTTCATTTCAAAGTAATTTTCACACAAGAACACACTCACTATTCATTATCTTCATTCAGCACTGCTCATCAGCCATTTTTATTTGCTAGCTTGTATGCAAAAGTATAAGTAAATCGTTTTGATGAATTCACCATGGGTGATAATTTCCAGGACTGAAAAGAGCTTGTGATACGTGTGACAGCCTGGTGGTAAATGATACATGTTGGCTGGCTGAACATGTACACGCAGGTCGGACGGCGGGAGTGAAAACAAAGCCGACCGCGGTGGTACGCAGCTGCGTGCCTGGCGTACCGATCAGTCTGGCTTTGTTGTCCTGGGTGTAAATACCTCCTCTCACATCCTCCCGTGCCTCACTACGTTGCCTGCCTCCTATGCCGCACCACGTATTGTTTTAATTTTCCTGTATGCGTGTAGTACACACAAACCTCGATTTCCCGGACCTCCATTTCCCGGATATCGGATTTGCCGGACAAAATCCGAGGTCCGGGAATATGTCAGAGTCCAAGATTTTTTTTTTTTTTTTTTTTTTTTTTTTTTTTTTTTTTTTTTTTTTTTTTTTTTTTTATACGCTGAAATTCCTGGTGCTGGTCGTAAATTGACAAAGTTGTCCGGCGGTCCGAGCGTCTCCTGTCACCCCTGGTCAGTGTCCGCGCCTCCCGCCAGGTGGCAGCATGCTCAGCGGTCGTATTGTTTACATTTGGGCACACGACACTCACGGTTCACCTGCACCGCCTCCGTCATTCCCCTGACTCCCACTGCCCCTGGTGCAGAAACATCTCAGACTATTGAACACTTTTTGCTGCCTCCCGCCAGGTGGCAGCATCCTCAGCAGTCGTATTGTTTACATTTGGACACACGACACTCACGGTTCACCTGCACTGCCTCCGTTAGTCCCCTGACTCCCACTGCCCCTGGTGCAGGAACGTCTCTTGAGACTATTGAACACTTTCTGCTACCTCCCGCCAGGTGGCAGCATGCTCAGCGGACGTAAAAGTCCGCGGTGGGGTAGTTGATATTGGCGGTTGCTTGCCGGACAGTAAATACTAGAGTAGGATAAACGTCCGAGGGTGGGTAATGGCATCGGACCTTTTTTTTTTTTTTTTTTTTAAGGATAATTCCTGGACTGTTGCGATTCCCGGACTTTTGCGGTTCCCGGACCAGTGCTCCCCCCTATTAGTCCAGGAAATCGAGGTTTGTGTGTATTTGTGATGGCTGCAGGTACACGAGTATACAAACTTTTATCTAATGTAACAAACAAAGTTCCTTATACCCGTAATGGCTGTTGGCACCAATCTGCCGAGGCGGAACGGCTCCCGCCAGTACCTTAGTAAACATCACAGCGTGAGGACAGATTAGTTGATTTGAATTGTACCACACGAGCGACTCTTAAATAAGGTTAAGGCTCATGGAATAGATGGGAAGGTTCTTCATTGGATCAGAGCTTGGCTAAGTAATAGGCAACAAAGGGTTACAATTAATGGTTCTAAATCTGAATGGGGACTGGTGACAAGTGGAGTTCCACAAGGGTCTGTTTTGGGTCCATTACTATTTTTGATTTACATCAACGACTTGGATAGTGGGATTAGCAGTGATATCAGCAAGTTTGCTGATATCACTGGTATTATTATTATATAATTATCTAAGGTAGGTAGATTATTAGATCACAGTCTGATGTAAATATTTTGCAGGGAGACTTAGATAAACTTAACGAGTGGGCAGTCAGATGGCAGATGGAATTTAATATTGATAAGTGCAGCGTTATGAATGTTGGTAGAAAAAACCCTGGTAATAGATACACCATATGCAATGTATCGCTGAAAAGATCAGAAGATGAAAAAGATCTTGGAGTGAGGGTGAGCCTAGACCTCCGACCTAGGAAACAATGTATTGAGGCTAGAAATAAAGCTAATAGAGTGTTAGGATTCATTACCAGAAGTGTTAAAAGTAGAAGTGCGGAAGTTATTCTAAAGCTTTATCTGGAGTCAGGCCTCACCTAGACTATGCGGTTCAGTTTTGGTCTCATATTACAGGATGGATATAGCCTTGTTAGAAACAGTGTAGAGAAAGATGACCAAAATGATACAAGGGATGTGTAACTTTAGTTATGAGAAGAGATTGAAGTTATTAAAATTACACTCACTCGAGAGATGCAGAGTAAGGGGCGATCTGAAAGAAGTTTTTAAGTGGATAAAGGGATTTAATAAAGGAGAGGTAGGAAAAGTTTTTACGGCTTTTAACCAGGGTAGAACAAGAAGTAACGGATTCAAGATGGAAAAGCGTAGATTTAAAAAAGAAATAGGGAAAAACTGGTTCACAAATAAGGTGGTGAATGACTGGAATGGTCTCAGTAGACAGGTAGTTAGTGCGGAGTCATTAGGGAGCTTTGAAGAGGGGCTGGATAGGTTCATGGATGGGGATGAAAGGTGAATGTAGGTAGTGTTAGGTGACAGGAACTACCACGTGTAGGCCTCGCGGCCTCTTGTAGTCTATATGTCTTATGGTATTCGAAATACTTGTAATAGGTAAGTACTGAGGTTACATTATATAAGAGGCTGAATTGAATAGCTACCTAAGCTAACCTACAACATTTGTCTTGGAAGATGCATGAGTATTTTTCAGGGTATTTTTAACCCTTACGTGGCTTGCGACTTTTTACTTCCCCGTGCACACCAGCCGGGCTAATTTGCTCTAAATAGTTTCTTTTCAGCGACAATTTGTTAAATAACTACTGAAGCTATACAGAAGCAAAGAGAATCGTCGTTTAGCTTCATCTTTCTACTACGTTATGCAAGTATAAATAACTTTCTAGTTACTCTGGATACCTCACAGTGAGGTGATGAAGTAAAGTTTTTTTCGTGTCTCATGAGGCTTTCTGAGCTGACCGCCGTTTGAACGTTTGTGTACGGTCAAGGCTTTGGCTTCTCTTTCTAGCCATACACATTGTATTGATTCTAGTAACTGTTCATTGTATTATCATTATTATCAACATTATTGTTACTTTTAGTAGTAGTAGTTGTAGAATATGTAGTAGTAGTACGTAGTAGTGGTGGTGATAGTTGTAGTAATAGTAGTAGCCTAGTACTGTATTTTATGGCTTATAAGACGCACTTTTTTCCCCAAAAAATTCCCTGAAAAATACTTATGTGTCTTCCAAGACGAATGTTGTAGGAGGTTAGCTTAGGTAGTTATTCAATTCAGCCTCTTATATGATGTAACCTCAGTACTTATCTGTTACAAGTATTTCAAATACCATAAGACATTCAAATCAACTAATCTGTCTTCACGCTGTGCTATTTACTGTGGTACTGGCAGGAGCCATTCTGCCTCGGCAGATTGGCGCCAACAGCCAGTCCGTATATAAGGAACTTTGTTTGTTACATTAGATGAAAGTTTGTATATAAATATACATGCAGCCATCACAAATACTACACGCATACAGGAAAATTCAAACAATGCGTGGTGAGGCACAGGAGGCAGGCAACGTAGTGAGGCACGAGAGGACGAGAGGTGTTTACACTCAGGACAACAAAGCCAGACTCAGCTAATCGGCACACGGCAGGCACGCAGCTGCACATCGTCGCAGTCGGGTTTGTTTTCACTCCCGCGGCCGCCGTCCGACCTGCGTGTATACATGTTCAGCCAGCCAACATAACGATTTACTTATACTATCGCATACAAGCTAGAAAATATAAATGGCTGATGAGCAGTGGTGAATGAAGATAATGAATAGTGAGTGTGTTCTTGTGTGAAAATGACTGTATATCGGACAACAGTTTTGGTGTTCTGTTTTTTTACATTTTTTCTTAGAAATTTCTTAATCAAGTCAGGGTGCGTCTTCCAAGATGCAGCATCTTATAAGCCGTAAAATACGGTAATTGTTGCTGTATATAATACACTATGATGATTTAGTAACTGATCATTTCATTCATACTCTTATCATTCTTATTATCATTATAATAACAACTATTATTATTTTTATTATTATTATCATTATGATTATAAATATCACTATTATTTTCGCTATTATAATTATTATTATATTATTTATTATTATGATTATTCTTTTTTTTCTTATCACTATTACTATCGTTATCATATGTTAATTACGTAATTATTTTAAGTAGTGGAAGTAATAGTAGTAGTAGTTGTAGTGGTAGTAGTAGTAGGAGTAGTAGCAGTAGTAGTAGTAGTAGTAGTAGTAGTAGTAGTAGTAGTAGTAGTATAGTAGTAGTTGTAGTTGTTATAGCTGGAGACTTGGATATTTTGTTGACCCCTTTTTCCTTATCGTCTTATCTCCCCATTTATCTATCTTCCCCTTTCAGGGATATCACTCATCACCAATGTTTCCTTCTTTTCCTTTCACTCTGTTTATCAGTTTTCTTTTTCCTCTCGTTTCCTCTATTCAATGCTTTTAGAGGCGTAGAAATTAGACGTCACTTAGACGGTGGAGACGGCTCAGTATATGGGCTGACGGAAGACGACATTCTGTGTCTATATATATTGGCTCCTCATGACAAACTGAGGCATATTGTGCAGAGTATATGATATCCTTACAGAGCTGAAGGGTACTGTAGAGGTCAAAAGCAGGCGAAAATTAATAAGGCGTAGCACTTCCATGTCGCGAAGAGATAATACCCTCTCATCACGACAGTTTTCGAGTCGGCTGAGGACTGCGCTATGAGGCACGTGTCGGGATGAGTAATACCACATATTTCAACATAGACACCATATGTGCCGTGGAATTTACTTCCATTTAGTATAATACATATCTACACAACAAGAGGTTGCTGTAGGGACCAAAATTGGGCCAAAATCTTAATGACGTACTGGTACGTCACCCGCCTTCCTCGTCCACCCTACTATGGACGTATGAGTACGTCACCCGCCGTGTAAGGGTTAAGGGGAAAAAGCGTGTCTTATAAGCCATTAAATACAGTAAGAAATCGCATAGTTGATAAAAAAAATATTGAAATGCCATTGAAAGGTTTTATTTGTTATTATTTTCTTTTTTAATCATGATTTTTCCAACCCTGGATAATAGACAGCTGTACATAGAGGAAAAGCTTTTGTGTATGTATTGTCTTTACCAAGAATGGTTTGCCATGTGGATGTTTGTTTCAGGTGTGTGAGGAGAGGGCACAGCACTTGGTGCGGCTGCTGCTGTGCCTTGACTTGCATGCCCTCACTGTGGAGGATCTTGCCAACATGCTTTTCTTCAGAGTGGTGAGCGATAATGAAGAGGCAGTGCAGCTTCTGGAATGTGTCAGAGGCTTTAAGAGTAAATGGTGCAGCAAGATGGTGGACTCTATTTCACCTGGCACACACCCAGTAGTGCAAGAAGATAAGGAGTGGCTGCAACATAGCCAGATAGGTGGGCTGACAAAAGATTTAAGAAGTGGTTTGGAGGCTGCCTTGAGAAGGCCTGGACGCAAGTTGCCCCAGGTGCCCTGCGTGGTGGGCTTGAGACAGACCCAGCCACCCCACAGACGACGCAAGGCTAAGAGCAGCGATGACGAGGATGATGAGAGACTCTACAGCCTTGCTTCCCGCATCAAGTATCTAGACGTCACTCCGGTCCTGTTTTCCTTTGACCCTGTGCACAAAAGAATACAGGAAGAGTTCACCTTGACCAAGCTGTGCCACAGTTCTGCCATTTGCTCTGGCTACCAAGTGTGTGCAGTTGGTGAGTTACTGTGGCATGTATGTGCCTGTCACTGTGCTTGCAGAGGAAGAAAAGCTAAATATTTCCATGGTTTGGGTTCTTCTACTTGTAGTAGCCATCTTCATCACAAAATTTAGATTTTTCACCTTTTCTGACATCGAAGAGTAATGGCATTGCAACTTTCTAACTTCTCACTCATCTCTAATAGTGTATACTGGTGCCTGTTAACAACTTTATATTTCCTTTTCTTCTTGTGTTAGTGACTATATAACAAAGTATTCTTCCCTGGTTTCTTTATATTCTGATGCCTAGTGTCTCGATATAGAACTATTATATTTTTCCCATTATGCATTTTAGCCTACTCAGCAGACGTGGGGTAAATTGTAAGCTTTTATTGGTATTGAAATTACTGTTACTTATATTTTAGTTGTACCACTTTATTGTTATTTCTCCTATTGGTTACTGTTATTGTTGTATCTTAAAATCTCAAGTATTCTGTAGCAACATCATGCTTTTCCTTAAACTCCTTGAATCAGACAGGAAATTTAATTTACACATTGCAGGGTGGTCCAACTTCTTCCACGCTGTGGACCACTTTGGCACTAAACTTATACGTTGAGGGCCGCTAATGCCTCACCTTTCCTCTACACCTCTACAAGGTACCTCTACCTTTCTCCTCTGAAGCCTTGAGTGACTGCTGCTTCTTCTTCAGCTCAGAATGACTTATCTCATTCTTTATGAGCCCAGTGAGCACTTCTTATCTTTTGATCCTTGAGTAAGCTCTAATTTTTTTTTCTTTCTGAGCTCAATGACTGCTGTTTTATCTTCACTAGAGAGTGAATGTTGCTTCTATTTGTGACCCCAAAGGAGTTGCTGCCTATTTCTTTATGATCTTTAAGCAATTACTGTTTCCTGCCTTCTAATCTCTTGAGTGATGGCTGCCTTTCAGGACCTATCGTCTACATCCTGGGGGGAGAATATCAGCTGGGCCATGGCAACTGGAATATGTCCCTCTTTTGGTATAGCACCGCCTCCAAGAAGTGGATTTTTGAAGATTCGTAAGTTTGGGAAACAGGCAAAACTTGTGTAAGAATTTTCTCATCCTATGTGCAGTGTGATTGGTGCTTTGAGAAGATTTAATTATTTAGCCTTGTCTACTCTGATGCCTGTTCTAGGGAATTCCTCACTCCTGTCCACGCATGCCCTTGCTCTTTGTTTTTCACTGCCTCCCTCTCGCATTTTTATGTTATCCTTCCATTTTACTGGAATTTGACACTTTACTACCATAGCATAGCATGATTTGTGCGTATATCCTCCTCATCACATCATTCCTCTCTCTCTCCTCTCTCTCTCTCTCTCTCTCTCTCTCTCTCTCTCTCTCTCTCTCTCTTCTCTCTCTCTCTCTCTCTCTCTCTCTCTCCTCTCTCTCTCTCTCTCTCTCTCTCTCTCTCTCCCCTCTCTCTCTCTCTCTCTCTCTCTCTTCTCCTCTCTCTCTCCTCTCTCTCTCTCTCTCTCTCTCCTCTCTCTCTCCTTCTCTCTCTCTCTCTCTCTCCTCTCTCCTCTCTCTCTCTCTCTCTCTCTCTCTCTCTCTCCCCCCCCCCCCCCCCCCTCTCTCCTCTCTCTCTCTCTCTCACTCACACATTTACTGGGAGATGATAGAGCTAAGATTTTTAGTTCATTCATCTCTTCTATTAACCCTTTCACGCACGGTGACGCGATCGCGTCAAAACGGGCCCGTGTACATCTTAGCTTTTGACGCGAATTGCGTCAAAAAACATACAAAAATTCGCCAAAAATAAAGTATTTATCAGAATCGCGTCAAAATTTTCTGTGTAAAAGATCCAAGCTAGGCCTATAAAATAAACTAATTGTCAACTCGCTCGTGCGAATGGATTTGAAGTAATAAGGGCCCGTGTCCCTGTAAACTCTCAGCAGGCAGCGTGTTAGCCCGCCTTCTTAGCAATGCGTCTTCCAACATGTGTTTCAGTTTTCCTCCATTTACTCAAAATCTACTGGCCATATGAAAATTATAATGGTAGCGTTGGAATCCTCATAAAAGTCCGCTTTTATTGGCATATAAACCATAAAAAGTCGACTCAGGAAGTATCGAGGTACGAAGTGGTGAACGTAAGTATTTCTTGTTTCTCTTTACTCAATGTTTTTTGAAGTCGTTAAACTCCGCTATTTATTTGCATTTCTTGTTATTTTTGTCTTTCATAAGGCAGAATAAGCTCTTGCGAAACCAACGATATATAATAATGCCAGGAAAAAAAAATAATCGTGGTTAAAATTGATAACATAAACAAAACATTCGCCGCACAGTCAGGCCATTCCGCGGGGCAACTTAGAGAGCCCCAAATTGATGTCGCAGTGGACGGAAAAACTTAATAAACTTTTCGTGCGTGAAAGGGTTAACTGTCTTTATCTTTAGCATACATGGCTTCAGGCTATCAAATATTTTTGATCTAAAAAGGTATCTTCCCCCCTTTTTTTTCACATTAATTAAATTATAGCCTTATGTTATCTCAAACATGATTTAATTGATTTCCAAGTTCCTAGATTTTTTTTTATTCTCTTTCACTGTTGATTTAATTGATTTCCAAGTTCCTAGAATTTTTTTTATTCTCTTTCACTAGTGTAGCATTTTTTAATGAGTCAGAATACTATTTTCATTCTGTATTATCTTTCTTAATCTTCATCTCGATATTACTAAATTTTGTTTAAATGTGAACAGCAACTCCATCCATACTGGTGACATTTGACATCCTTGTCTTATACCCTTTGAAGCATTATTTTGTGACACATCACGAAAAAAAATGAACTGGCAAGATATCTGGAATAGATAGAAAAGAAAATCTTGTAATGTCTGTGCCTTTTGCCCTTTTGTGAGTGAGCATGAATTTGATGGTGTTGCAGGATGCCTCAACCACGGCGACACTTCATGTCATGTGTGCTGGACTCCACCATTTACCTCCTGGGAGGATATGGCAGGCATCGCGTCATCCAGAGCTCCGTCGACTCTTACAACACAACCTCAGGTAAGAGAGGGAGTCGTTTACAATACCTTAAGGCTCATTCTTCTCATTCAGCTCAGGATCTTGGATGGGTGAAAAGCATTGGCGTAGTAGACTTGGGCATTGGGGGCTATAGCCCGTTATGTTTTATACAAAAATATGATAAGCTCTGACTGGAGCCAACAGAAAAATATAGTAAGAAACGAGAAATTTGGCTAGATGGTTTTCTATTTTTATTTATTTATTTTATTTTATTACTATTTTTTTTATTTGCACGTTGGAGCCTATAGCGCCTGTAGGCTATTTTTCTTTTGAGGGCTCATGTGGTTTGGCCCTGCACATTCTGGAGGGTCGTGATGGTTGGCCCTCGCCCGTTAGTGACGCAGGCTGGATTTTTATAGTGACACCTGTGGTCTTAGGTGAAGATTCCTTTCTTTTCTGTGATGTTCAGATCCTCAGTCAGGCTCATGCTGCCACCTGGTGCTCCCTCCGCTCCACTTGTAGTCGCAGTCGAAAGAACAGGAATGTATGCCTCAAGCGGGTTTCTTCGGCCACTCGACAATGGATTTGACAGTTGCTCCTTGGTGGGACTTGAACTCGGGACCTTCTGTTTACCTACCAGGCTCTTGTCGACCACATTAAAAAAAAGTCGAAAAAGTTGCTCCCGGCAGGATTCGAACTTGGGACATCGAGGTCACCACTCCAAGACACTAACCACTCGGCCACCGCCTCCCCCCTCGGTTGCTTAACATGTGCTGATGGCATCTGTGGAAATTATCCCCTAAAACCGCTCTAATTTTGAGAAAGGTATTAATTTGAATGGTGGAATTTGGCGCCTACCACCAGGAAGGCGGGATATGAATCCAAATCCACCTATGTATATATTATTATAGATTTGGGTATAAATTAAGATGTATTTAGATATAGTAATATAATTTTGGTGGTATTCACCTATAATACCACAATTAATCAAAGGATTAACATAATATAAGAATTGTGAGGGACTTCCACGTATAGGAGTAAATATTATTGGAACATTCCACGTGGAGGCTCCAGCCCAGCTGTCTTGAAAGGATTTTAGTCAAGACATATTAGTTACGAGTTAGCCGCTACAATATGAAGTTGTAGTGAGCTTTTGATTGTACACTAAGGTGTAGTCAACCTCATATTAATATGAGTAAACTTTAACCGATCAATCGGTTAAGACAAGGACGAGGTGTAAAACACATCTTATAAAATCGCTACCAGCTGTGAAAAAGCCATGTCAGCCCAGTCCGCGACGCCATTACGTTCCACCGCCAGCCGTCCTGCCATTCTGTGTACCCCAGCGTCTCTCCAATACTCCCTCAAGCTAATGATCAAGCCTGCCTAAACTTCAACCCATCTGCCACTGCTGAGTATACCTTAATTAGCGTCTAAATATCTGTGCAGCTTAGGTAGAATATGGATTAATAGCAAGGTGAGTTCACGTTAATTAACTTTATAATTTCAACAGTTTGTTGTCATCCATCAGTTCAATCAATCAATCATTGGGGGCATACGCCGGGGGGCGCGTCGCCTCGCCCACCCTACTACGCCACTCCCGGGGGTCACCACGAGCGAGTTCCCATGCAGGCTCCTTTCCGATACCAAGCAGCTCTCGACAAGAAACATTAACTTGCCCCAGCCACGAGCCTTGTGGGCGCCCCCTTGGCCTCCTCCATGCCGGATTGTCTCTTACAGATACAACCCGATGGGAAGGATCGGTTTCAGGGTAGCGTGCCACATGCCCATATAGCCGAAGTTGGCGCTGGCGGACTATGCAGGTAATAGGCCTCGATTCAGTCTCACGGTGCAATCCCTGATTTGACATGTAATCATCCCAGCGATACCCCATGATTATGCGAAGACACTTATTACCAAAGGCATTGATTCGTCTCTTCAAGTCACTATTTAGTGTCCATGTCTCACAACCATAGAGTAAGACAGGGATCACAAGCGATTTGAAGATCCGGATCTTTGTCCTCCTGCACAGGTACCGACAACGCCAAATACTCCCGCTGAGCGAGTCCATAACACCGTGGGCTATGCCAATCCGCCGTAAGACTTCTTGACGTGACCCGCCGTCATTATGGACTGCGCTACCAAGGTATGTAAAACTTTCCAAGATCTCAATGTCCTCGCCACATGCATGAAGAGACTGTACTGCTTCATCTAGTAAGTCTCCAAACACCTGGACCTTGGTCTTGAGCCAGGAGACCTCAAGTCCCAAAGGCTTTGCCTCCTCGTGCAGCGCCTCGAGAGCCATCACTAGGACCTCCAGCGACTCAGCAAAGATTACTGCATCATCGGCAAAAACAAGATCAGTGATCTTGGTGTTGCCGACGGATGCTCTACAATCACTTTGATCTACAACCTTGTCCAATACCCAGTCCATACAAGCGTTGAAAAGTGATGGGGCAAGGACGCACCCTTGCCTCACTCCTGTATTCACAGGAAAGAAGCTGGATACACCTGCCCCACACTTCACAGCACTCTCAGTCCCAGAATACAGACCAGTTATCAAACCAATAGTCCCTGCAGGAATCCCTCGAAGTCGCAGAAGATCCCAGAGTGACTCACGATGCACTGAGTCAAACGCCTTCTTGAGATCAACATAGGTTGCAAGCATCCCCTGTCGAAACTCACGTCGGCGTTCCACCAGGACACGAAGCGCTAGGATACGGTCAGTTGATGGGCGATAATTCCAATAGTTTGGTGCCCTGAGTGTAGGATTATCTTTGGGAATGTATAGAGTGAGCGTAGTGGGTCACAGTTTATGTCCTCGACGACTGGCCGTAGAAAATGTGGATCTCAGGCTTTTTCGAGCACCAGGTGGCAGGGCTGATAAATTTAACACAGACACGTGTCTCAATGCAGTACTTGAGTGGCCTCATGACCTCACAAGCCTTTTTCTGGGAGGCAATGATATAGATGATGAGTGTAGCCCCAGAGCCATCGCAAATAATATCAAAAGTATAGTGAAGAAAATAGAGGAGAAGTGTAACAGTCGTGTAGGAGTGTGTTTGATAGAGCCTAGGAAGACCAATCAATCTCCTAGACATCACCTGGTGAGCCAACTCAGCTATGATAGGGTCAAAGATGCTATAAATAGGACCTTGAAGAGAGAATTAAAAGGCTATGCAGTACTACATTTCAACGCACAGCCTTTTGAAGCAGATCTCTCTCAAGATGGCGTGCACTGGACTAGGCGAGGTTGTTATTTTGTAAAAGCCAAGTTTATATATTTCATAAAGTTGAAGAAAGGGGAGTGGAATGCTATCCAAGCACTAGGTGGATACTGGTCTGATACAGAGGAAACACCAGTTTCCCCACCCCCTTTGGTTTAAACAATCCTGGATTTGGCCGCCATAAACAGGCCGCCGTACTCGCCCGCCGTACCTGCCCGCTGAGCCACAGACAGCCACAACACAGGCCGCATTTAAGCTTCCATCCGCCAACAATGTTTATGAAGTTAGTTAAATTAAATAAAGTGGTGGATGGTTATAGGCCTGGCTTCACACCTTGTCAGGCCGAGTCAACACAGCGCATCCACCCTTAGAATTAAATAAATTAGGGAACCCTAACTCATAAACTTTTATCCAACGTGTTTTTTTATTTTCTTTTTTTTATTTCATTTAATCAATTAAAATCATGGCGGAAGGGACTAAAGCATTAGCGGCTAAATTAGGTTGGCTTACACGAATATATAAAAAGTGTGAGGTAGCAGCTGGGACTATCCCTATTGACTATATTAGTTTAAAGTCAGGACTGCTAATGCTAAAAAATAGATGGGATAATTATGAAGAGGCTTACTTACAATTACTCGGTGATGAGAGTGAAGAATTAATTAATTATGAGAGCAAGTATGATCAAGAATGTACCAAATACATGGAAACAGTATTTAAATATGAGAACTTCGTGCGTGATCAGAAACCCACAGCCAAAGCCTCTTTACCCCAACTTAAATTACCAGATTTGTCATTGCCCCATTTTGAGGGTGAGAATTGGTATTCTTTCTGGGATAAATTCAAATTAATTGATGATAGGACTGATCTAACAGAGGTGCATAAATTAAACTATTTGTTAGGTCAGTTGAGAGGTTCTGCATATCTGCTGGTAAAGGAATTAACAGTAGAAAATGTCAATTATAATGTGGCACTCAAGATTCTTAAGAGATAATTATGAAGATAAAGATCAGATAACAAAGAATCTTTTCTCCAAGTTCATGGATCTAATGAGCCCTTCTCACAATCACAGAGAATTGGAAGAGTTCAGAATAACTTTAAGTTGCACACTAAGAGCCATTGAAGCTCATAAACCCTTGACAGAATCAGACTGGATGGTTAGTATCATGATATGGAGAAAACTACCAACCAGGATGCAAGACCGCTAAAATCAGAGGTACAATAGTAATTACTTCATGGTCAAGCAAATAGAGGAGGGATTATTACAAGAGTGCAAACATTTGCAAGGTATTGAGCAGGAACACCCACATAGGGAGATTGAGATAACTAGACCTAAAGGTAATCAGCGATATCAGCCACCTTTAGAGTTTAGAGAGCCCTCACTGGTGGGTAGTTATCCTGCTCCTACTAAAGTTACGATGGGAAGAAAACCGGTAGATAAGTTTCAAGCTAGACCAGCCGGTAAACCATCACCAAGATCTACTCAAAGAACAGGTGCCATTCCTAAATATAGGGTTATTACAAGTGAAGTAAGAAAAAAATGTGCTTTCTGCGAGGAAGAACATCCACCCTCCACTTGTAATATATACCCAGATTATTCCACTAGGTATACAAGGTTAATGGACCTGGGTAGCTGCCTAACCTACCTTAGTGGTAAACATGCAATACAAGCCTGTCCTATTAGTCTGGGTACTTGTAAGAAGTGTAGAAAATCCATTCATCACATAGCCTTATGTCCTAATGATGATGGGAGAACAGACCCTACGTTTGTTAAAATGGCAGTAACTAGTATGAGTAGTTCATCCGCTGTCCCTACAGCAGAGTTAAAGGTGAGCCATAATGGTAATTCCGCCATTGTTAAAACAATGTTTGACAGTGGTGCACAAAGATAATTTATTAGTGGAGAGATAGTTGATCTATTACAACTACCTATAATTAGCAAGGTGAACTTAGCCATTTCAGGCTTTCTGGCCAATAAAGAAGCTCAAAGTTTTGACATTGTTCGACCACTAGTCCAACTGGGAAATGATCAATGTAGGGTAGCTGCTGTAGTTAATGACATCGGTATAAATTTAACTGTAAAAGGACTTAAATCTACAGCTGAAACTTTGAAACAGAAAGGTGTTAGACTAGTTAGAAATACCTTTGAAGATGTTGATGGTCCATACCAATTAATAATTCACTGGTCGACAAAAAAAAATTGAAGATATGGTTCTGGACTAAATGAAGCTGATTATAGGTAAATCGACCCTGCTGAACTCGAATCTGATGTTCAATTAACTCTATCACGTCCAGTTTTTGAGAACCAGACGCAATTCATGAAAAAATATGGGTAAAATCAGCAGAAATGGGTCCCACCAATGTTTTCATTTTAAACTCTTAATCTTTTCTTTTCTCAGGCCTATTTAGGGCAGTGCAGTGTTTTTGAGTCAGTGTGGTTTGTGCAGTGAGCAGGGGAGGGTGTGCGTGCTGCGTATTGGCGAGGGGTTAGCAGGCTGTGTTGTACATTTTTACCTACTGATCGTACAGCTATTGACATATGTTTAAACATTTTATTTTTCTTTGCAGATATGATGTGTTTGATTTAGTGGAGTCCTAATTTTAGTTGGTTTACCGTATATAGTACCTTGTACCGGGCTGTGATGGAGCGCCGTAACTGTGTGAATGCATCGGACAGTTTTTGTTACATATGTGGAATTTTTACCCCTGACAGTCTGAAGAAACTTCTTACAAAGAATGTTAAAGCAGCTTATCTGCATTACTTCAAGTGCCGTATAGGTGATCAAGATAAGAAGTGGGCCCCTCACGTAGCATGCAACCCCTGTGTGAACCACTTGAATGAATGGATGCGTGGCAAACGGCCATCAGGCATGGCATTCGGCATCCCAATGGTTTGGCGTGAACAAAAGGATCACAGTACTGACTGCTACTTCTGCCTCACTAACATCAAAGGATATTCAGTAAAAACGCGAGCTAAAATCAGGTATCCTGACGTACCTTCTGCCATCAGGCCTGTGCCACATGGTCCTGATCTCCCAGTTCCAAATGTTCCAATTGCAAGTGCTATAAGTGAATCAGATTCGAACGAGGAGGATAATCCCATGGATACAGACTTTCAAGAAATGGCAGACAACAGAGAGCCCAAATTCATCAGTCAGGAAATGCTACATGACCTTGCTAGGGACCTAGATCTACCCAAGGAGAAAAGTGAAGTCCTTGGATCTCGTCTCAAGGAATGGAATTTGCTACAAGAAGGAGTTCTCATCACCACGTTTCGTCGTAGACATAAATAACTTTCAAGCTTCTTCAAGATGGAACACAAGCTCTGTTACTGCTTTGATGTTGACACACTCATGGAACAACTTTGTGAGTCTCACACTTATGATAAGAGTGAGTGGCGGCTGTTCATAGATTCAGGAAAAAACACGCTAAAGGCCGTTCTTCTGCATAAAGGAAATAAGCTTCCGAGTGTTCCAATTGCGCATGGCCATGAAATGAGTGAAACTTATGAAACTATGAAGACTTTGTTATCTGGTGTTAAATATGAAGAACATCAGTGGAATCTGTGTGGGGACCTGAAGGTAATCTCCTTGCTTCTAGGACTCCAGTTAGGTTACACTAAGCACATGTGTTTTCTTTGTTTGTGGGACTCTAGAGCGGACAGCAAACATTACAAACAAAAGGAATGGCCAGCACGACCGAAAGACTCACCTGGCAGGTTCAACTGTATGTACAAACCTCTTGTTGACAGTGAAAAGGTGTACTTACCTCCATTGCATCTGAAACTTGGGTTAATGAAAAATTTTGTGAAGGCCATGGATCAAAATGGTGCTGGCTTTCAGTATTTGTTAGCAAAGTTTGAACGCACTGTATCTGAAGCCAAAGTAAAGGCAGGTGTTTTCAATGGCCCTCAAATTCGTCAACTACTCAATGATGATGACTTTGTAAAGAGCCTAACTGCCCTGGAAAAAGCTGCTTGGAAGAGCTTTTTGGCTGTTATAAAGAACTACCTAGGTAATGTTCGAGCATCGAATTATGAGGAACTTGTAAATGACATGTTGAAGAGTTACCATGCGCTTGGGGCTCGGATGTCACTCAAAATCCACTTTTTCCATTCACATCTTGATTTCTTCCCAACGAATCTTGGCGCGGTCAGTGATGAGCAGGGGGAACGTTTCCACCAGGACATTGCCACCATGGAAACCCGATACCAAGGACGATTCAGTCCCAACATGATAGGGGACTATTGCTGGACGCTACAACGTGAAAGTAGCTGCTCCTACAAATGAAAGAGCAAACTACAGAAACACTTCTGATGTACTATGGAGCAGGGTGAGTACTTTTGTGTGTTAGGTATAGTTTTGATCATATGTATATTTAATACCAATTTGTCCCCATACTCCTCGCCAGCCCTCAGCTTCAAAATCTGGGTCATGGCGAACCTGCGGTCGTCCTCACTCTGACTCGCCATCAGCGAGAGGAGGACACATTCTGAGTGTGCGAACCATGCTCCTGTCCGCACGTAGAAGGTCACAGCTGTTTGGACCTTCTTGGGCTGCGACCTCATCACTCGGAGCTGCGTGAGGATGTGCTTGGGGCCGTCCTCTAGTCTGTGGTGAACCTTGATGTCGTAGTAGAGTTTGAAGTACACCTGCAGGCAGTACTTGACTAGGATTTCCAGGGTGTTCAGTTCTTTGCCAGTCAGTCCATGCTATCTGGTCCACATGTACACGAGCGACTGGGCTGTGGTGAGCCATCTGGAGTGGGACACCTTGCCAGTACGATCAGTGAGTCGGTGGAGTCGTATGTCACCAGCAGATCATAGAGAGCCTGAGCCACCTTGAACGCAGGCTTCTCAGGTGGCACCGGGTCCTCTGGTACAAAGTGCCAAAGGTACCTTCCAGATGGCTCCTCTGTCACTGACACATGCTCCTCCCTGATCAACCTTGGGTGCAGTTTCCCATAGCTGTCGGGCACCATCGCCCTGGTCTTGTCCTTCCTCCCATCGTAACCCAATCCAACTATTTTGGTACCCTGGTGCTTCCCCTGGTCAAGGTCCCAGGCCGATGCCATGGCATCCTGCCTGGCCCTCCTCAGCTTGTTAGGATCGCAGACCAGGTACGACATGTCTGGAGAGAGGTGGCCGTCAGCAATAAGGTCCTGGAGGAATCCAGAAGCCAAGGCAGCAGCAGCAGTGGGCGGAACGTCGAACCGGATGCTTGCCAGCGCCAGGTTCCGGACTGGTATTGTGTTTCTTCTTGCAGCTGGCCTGTCCAAGTACTGCATCACAAGGGGTGCCAGGGATCCCAGCCTCTCCCTGAGCAGTCGATCTACCAGTATGGCAGCCTCCTGTTGCTCCTGCCTCTTTCCTCTGAGTGGCAGGGTGAACGACTCCTCCGTCCCATCCTCAGAATCCTGGTGATCTTCAGCCTGGCCCAGGAACATCTGCTCCTGCAGCTCAAGACGTCTGACCTTTTCATCTTTCTGCTTCTGCTTCTTCAGCTTAGCCTCCTCTTCCAACTGCTTTCTCTTTGCTGCTTTCACTTGTCTATGCGTCTCATTCTTGTCTACCCCTGTCATCATCATTGCACTCTCCTTCCCAACTTTGATCCTCTGGTAGTACAGCCACTCCAGGTCTAAAGTAGGGACTTTGCTGGCCAGGGGGCAGTCACACTGCACGTGTGCTCTCGCGTGGAACAGCTGGGGGTTGGAGCAGTGGGATTCCTGGTCCTTGCAGAGGAAGATTGTGTGAGGGCAGGCCGTTATGTCAAACAGCCTGTCCATATTCTTCTCCACGAATTCCTTTACTGCTTTAGTTAATCTGTCTCTCACCACTTCACTAACCTTCCAAAAATGATCTAGCCTTCTGGTCACGGACCGGTCAATAACAACCACTGGAGGTGCAAACTGGGCGTTTGATTTCTTCCACTGGGCAAGCACCATGGGGGTCAGATCCTTCGCAATGTCTCTCACTGGGTACCCCCGCTTGTCAACACCCTCCCGGATGCCGCTGAGTTCTTGGAGAAGGATTCCCCTCTTCATCACGCCGCGATACATAGGCACCTCACTCTCAACAAACTCTCGTCCACCGCCAACAAAGGCAGTGAGAGTAAGTAAGAGAGAGAGGTCGATATAATAATTAAAGATGAAGCTAAAGCCTGAATAAAAAAATATTTTAATGCAGCTTCTGATGAATAAGAATTTATTTTAATAGCAATAAGAGGGATGAAAGATAATAAATTAAGCTCTTAGCCAATTCAAGCTCCAAATCATGAAGAGGAAGAGATGGATAAAATCAATCTTTCAAAATAAAAAAAAAAAATAAAAAAAAAAATATATATAAAAAATATTAATATAAAAGTCCATTTTTGCATAGCAAGAAGTGCTCAAACCAAAAAGTTGAAGCGGACAAACCACCCTTAAAATTCAATTTTACATAAGAAAAAACCCTGCCAAATTCGAAATAATCTATATCTCACTTTTCATTGGACCTACGGCGTACCCTACTGAACAGTTACCTAAAGAGGATCAAAATACTCTAGATCACTATGATCACACTGTCAATCATGTTAATGGTAAGTATGAAGTAGGTCTACCTTGGCAAATAAATGCCCCTGTGTTACCTTCCAATTATCACATAGTTAAGAGCCTCTTAAATAGTTTAATAAGAAAACTGAAGAAAAATCAGTCTAAATTGGAGTGCTATGATAAGATCATTCAAGATCAATTAAAGGATGATTTTATCGAAAAACTGAAAGGAGCAGTAAATCATAATACAGGGAGGTCCCGTTATACGAGCATTCGATATACGAGAATCCGATGATACAAGATGTGTAAATTAGGGTCTATTTTCAATATACGAGATCGAAAATCCAATGTTACGACATTCAAACTGGGGTGAGTAAAATTACCAAGTTATTTACTAAAGTAAATTACAAGTTATTTACTAAAATTATAAAGTCATTTACTGACTATATGATTTTACCTAAGGTTGTACGATAATCAATCTGAAAATATGATAATTCTGGTGGCTCAGTACGACAATGTGGCCTACAAAAATTCACAACCCTGGGCGAGAAGCCAGCAACGGAGGTAGTATGGCCAGCAACAACCTGCTCTCGCACTACCTAGATACTACTTTCCCTAATGACGGAAGCTACAAAGCTGATTGAAAGCTCCCTCAATAGGTCGTAAACGAGTAGGAAGGTTGTGACTGGCTAAGGCGTCATCCGTCACCAGCCAATGACAAACAGTTTTTAAAACTTATCGACCAATAACAAGCCAGCGATACATATTTCTGGGCAAGAATGGCATGCCAGACTGCCTCTCCGCCTTCTGTCCCCGTCATCTAAATCTAATTCTCGTTTTATTTTGAATGCTTGCGTTTTAAATAGTTTTAATGTATCAGATAGTAAGAAATATAAGTAAGGAGCCTGTGTTGCTAGTGTATTGGTGGTAGAAGGTGTGTATGTGTGTTAAAATGGTGAATATTTGTGATATGGGGCGGCTCCGCGGCAAGTATTTCTCCGTCACTCTCTGCCCCGCCAGCTCGGCCAGCAGTCACCTCATCATAACATCTTTAAATCACCCTTATTTAAGGTGACACACGGTGCTACATTGATTTAGATAATGACACGTGGATATAACATCTCACCATAATCACTAAGTTGTATAATAACGAGTGATAAGACGTTTAAGCCTGCCCAAACCTACCTTGGCGGAGGAGGCGGCGGCCTGCCCCGTCCGCCGCCTCTCTCAAAAACTGCCGTCATCCGCCTCACCTGTGCCTTCCTGAAGAAGACAGTCAGCTCCTACGCCTGTGATAGCACCATAGGATATCACCAGTGATCATAGGATTCGTCAAAGGGTCCTCGCTTTCCTACTAAGTAATTACCAAGGAGATCTCCGCTGGCGGCGGACATCGGCTGCCGCCCGCACAACACAACACCCCGTTATCAGCTGTATAATATGTGCCTTCCTGAAGAAGTCAGGTCAGCTCCCACGCATGTGATAGCACCATAGGATATCACCAGGGATCATAGGATTCCTCAAGGGGTTCTCGCACCCCTACTAAATATTACCAAATTTTATGATAGCTTGAAAAACATGTCCTTTTTTTTTTTTTTTTTTTTTTTTTTTTTTTTTTTTTTTTTTTTTTTTTTTTTTATAATTGTTGGGGTCCTGGAACCAAACCTATATTTTACCATTAGTTATTTTACCATTGTTATGTGTTTCGTTATACGAGATTTCGCTTTACGAGTATGCCAGGTGGAACCTAACTGCTCGTATCTTCGGGACCTCCCTGTATAGGACATTATTTACCCCACCATGCAGTGGCCAAAGATTCATCAACCACCCGCATCAGAATAGTTTTCAATTGTAGATTCAAAACTAAACAAGATGCTAGTTTAAATGACTGTCTGCAGACAGGACCGAATCTCTTGTCTAATCTAGAAGATGTCCTAGTAAAATTCAGAACAGATAAATTCGCCTATGTGGCTGACATCTCTAAGGCTTTCCTAAGATTAGGTCTAAGGGAAGAAGATAGAAATTTCACAAAATTCCTATGGCCTGAAAATATATCTCATGAAGATAGCCCCCTAGCCACATATAGGTTTAAGTCAGTTCTGTTTGGTTCTTGCTCAAGCCCCTTTCTATTAAAGAAAACATTACAGTACCATTTTAAGGGTTCTGATAGCCCAAAATTGGGGAAGAACTTCTATATGGATAATTTGCAGGGGACAATAAATTCTGAGGAAGAACTAATACAAATTTATAACCTGGCTAATAAAGAGTGCAGGAAGGCCAGCCTCCCCTTACAGAGTTGGAATACTAATTCTCCAAGACTAGAAGGGATAATCAGGAAGGATTTCCTTAATTATACGCCACCAGAGATCCAATCAGTGTTAGGATTATGGTGGAATGTAAAAACTGATGAACTGAGATTAAAGTGTCCAGATTTTTCTGATGTGGTCCTAACAAAGAGAACTCTCAAGTCAGGTCAGCCAAGTATTTGACCCCTTGGGCATAATGAGCCCAATAACTATAAGGGGTCTAATACAAAAGGCCTGGGGAGAACACCTCGATTGGGATACCCCCCTAGATGGGAAATATACAACAGAATGGGAGACTATAAAATCTGAGTTCAATAAGATAAATGAAGTTCACATAAGTAGGAGAATAAATGCTGATGGGCGACAACCCCAGCAACTACACATGTTTTGTGATGCTTCAAAAAGTGCATACGGTGCAGTAGCCTATCTTAAAGCAGGAAAGGAATGTAAATTAATTATGTCTAAGGCTCGGGTTGCCCCAATTAAGCCTAGAACATTGCCTCAAATGGAGCTGACTGCATTAGAATTAGGCACTAAATTAGCTCAATATCTAAGTAATTTATTACAAATTAGTGAAGTATATATGTGGACCGATAGTGAAATTTGCCTACACTGACTGGTTAGTGAAAAATAACACTAAAATCCCTTATGTCAGGAATCGTGTTGGTAAGATAAATGACTTAGGTTCCACATTTCACTATTATCATGTTGCTACCAAGGAAAACCCAGCTGATATTTTGTCCAGAAGAACAACTATCCTCAAATTAAATACAGGATTATGGTTTAAAGGTCCTACCTGGCTGAAAAATAATAATGAATGGCCTAATCAAAAGGTCTATAGTAAGTCAAACATATCAGAAGATATAATTATGGAAGGAACCTATATTGATCCCAGATCCTGTTATGGATATAAAAAGGTTTTCCTTATTAAGCAAACTATTAAAGACTACTAAATTGGTCTTCAAATTCATAAAGTGGGATAGTTCTGATCCTTTGAAGTTTTGGGTTAGAACAATACAAAAACTGGAATTTCCTGAGGAATATCAGATCTTAGCCTCTACCCGCCCCCGTAGGAACAAACTTATCAAATCATTAGGTCTGTACCTAGATAATGAGGGCATCATTAGGTGTCGAGGAAGAATTTGGAATGCTGATCTTCCCGATAAAACCTGCAATCCCATTCTAATTCCCAAACGTCATCATCTTACTAAATTGATAGTGGATGAATCTCATGGGAACTCTTTACATGGTGGAATGGCTGATACATTAGCCTATCTCAGGAGGGAATTTTGGATACCGCAGGGTAGACAGGCAGTTAAATACTACCTCAAATCTTGTATTAAATGCAAGAGATATGAGGGAAGACTGATCACCTATCCCGGGCCCCCTCAACTCCCCATGGATCGAGTACAATCATTAAAACCATTTGAGGTAGCTGGTGTTGACTATACTGGGGCAATAATAATTACAGGAGATAATACTCCCCCCAAGAAAGTATATGTCTGCTTATTCACTTGCACCTCTACAAGGGCTGTTCATTTAGAAATAGCTGATGATTTAAGTGCCGAAACCTTTATTCAAGTGTTCCGGCGGTTTGTGGCTCGGCGGTCGTGTCCTCGGCGATTGATTAGCGATAATGCTACTAACTTCGTAGGAGCCTCCCCCATATTGTTAGAAATATTAAATCATCCATGAGTACAAAAATCTCTAGAGTTAAGGAAATGCTCATGGACCTTTACTACTCCTAGAGCTCCTTGGCAAAATGATTTCACAGAGAGAATGATTGGCATTGTAAAGTCTTGTCTTAGGAAAACTCTCCACAAGACAATAGGTCAATAGGTCTAGAATTGAAAACCATAGCGACTGAGATTGAGACCCGTATCAATAACCGACCCTTAACCTACTTCAGGGATGTCAATTTTCCGCGGATTCGCGGATTTCCGAGTATTTTATTGCCAGCTGGGTCATTTCTGTGAATCGTGTAGATTCGGGTTAAAAATGTATGGGGGGGGGGGGTGTACATAGTTGGCTAGCCCACAGCCGAACCTGACCCTGGCCACTGATCCAGCACAGACCATAAAACATTTTTTGGCTGCCTAGCGGGAAGTTAATACTTGGCTGCCGATATCTCCTGACTCCACTGCTACAAGTTTGCTCAGGAGGCAGTATGTTGGGGTGGAATACAGCAGCCCACAGCCAGTATGTTGGGGGTGGATTACAGCAGCCACAGCCAGGTGAGATAGCTCTGGTGATCCAGGGGTCGATTGGCACACTGCCCTCAAGTTTGCAGGCTCCAGGCCTGGAGAGTTCAATGCAGGGATGCCACAGCAGGAGGCAAGCCAGATTGGCCAGAGGGTGCCAATATCGATGTATCACATAGGGTATATATATCACTGTAGACAATTTAAGTTGCATGATATACCATATATATATACATATACACAAATTGTGGACACAAAAACAGACAAAATTGAGACCAGAAATTATTATAGATATAACCAAGGACCTCTCAGAAGCTCTCTCAGAGCATGAAATTTACAAAAAATCTCGGGGGGCTTACAATGCCCCCCGAACCCCCAGCTGGGAGGTTCACTCGCTACGCTCGGTCAGCCTCGCTGCACTCGGATGAGTTGGTCACCCTATTATTTTTTTTCAGAGTTTTTTTTCTTTTCTTGTTGACATTCCTGCTACTTAGATGATTCATCAGTAAATATAGAAGCTCTTACTCCCTCACATTTAATTTATGGGAGAAGACTGGAACCCTTTCCTTTGATAGATACAAGGGAAGATATACAAGATCCTACAATAAAAGACCCGGCTCAACATCTCCGGGAAGGTTATCATACCTTAAGTAAAATTTTAAGGTCATTGGATAAGCATTGGAGTGCAGATTATTTACTGAGTCTAAGGGAAACGTTTTATGGGGCTCAACAGCCAGAAAATCAAAGTCCAATCAAAGTAGGAGATATAGTAATCCTTAGGGGAGATATGCCTCGTTTGCAATGGCCTCTAGGAAAAATAGCAAAATTGCATACTGATGGAAAGAGGATTGTGAGGTCTGTGGAGTTACTAGTGAGGGGACAACGATGTGTGCGGACGGTAAATAATTTGATTCCCCTAGAGTTAGCTGAAGAGAGAAATGAAGACTCTTAAGTCTGCGTCTTGGCAGGCCAACTTAGGGGATTCCCGACCTCGGAGGCAAGCTGCTTTAAAGTGTAAAACCACTTGGAGAAACCTCATTAAAGGGGGTCAAATTACCTGAAGCAACCCTTCATTTTTCGCCGGCCCCCAGTTGTGGAAATTATCCCCTAAAACCGCTCTAATTTTGAGAAAGGTATTAATTTGAATGGTGGAATTTGGCGCCTACCACCAGGAAGGCGGGATACGAATCCAAATCCACCTATGTATATATTATTATAGATTTGGGTATAAATTAAGATGTATTTAGATATAGTAATATAATTTTGGTGGTATTCACCTATAATACCACAATTAATCAAAGGATTAACATAATATAAGAATTGTGAGGGACTTCCACGTATAGGAGTAAATATTATTGGAACATTCCACGTGGAGGCTCCAGCCCAGCTGTTTTGAAAGGATTTTAGTTAAGACATATTAGTTACGAGTTAGCCGCTACAATATGAAGTTGTAGTGAGCTTTTGATTGTACACTAAGGTGTAGTCAACCTCATATTAATATGAGTAAACTTTAACCGATCAATCGGTTAAGACAAGGACGAGGTGTAAAACACATCTTATAAAATCGCTACCAGCTATGAAAAAGCCACGTCAGCCCAGTCCGCGACGCCATTACGTTCCACCGCCAGCCGTCCTGCCATTCTGTGTACCCCAGCGTCTCTCCAATACTCCCTCAAGCTAATGATCAAGCCTGCCTAAACTTCAACCCATCTGCCACTGCTGAGTATACCTTAATTAGCGACTAAATATCTGTGCAGCTTAGGTAGAATATGGGTTAATAGCAAGGTGAGTTCACGTTAATTAACTTTATAATTTCAACAGTTTGTTGTCATCCATCAGTTGATGGGCGATAATTCCAACAGCATCCTTTTTATGAGCAGGACAAGAGAGAGGTGAAGCGAACAGAGGAGATGAGGAGTGCAACAGATAGAGGAAACACCAAAAGACCTTCTGGAAAAGTGAAGAGAATATCAGATGGACAAGACACAGAGTTAACACAGTTTTGTCACAGTTCTAAAGGATCACTTAATTTGTCACACAATAGAAGCAGAAGTTATAAGACCAGGATTGGTCAAATTTCAGTATTGAATAAAGCATTGTTAATATACAATCTATAGGACTGATTCATCATTCCAAGTCTCTCTTTTTCTTATGATTTTACTCCTGCTGATGAAAATATAAATAACTAGGGGGGGCGAGCACTCGGTAGAGCGCATACCTCCGCCTGAATATTTCATCAAATATACGTATATATATATATATATATATATATATATATATATATATATATATATATATATATATATATATATATATATATATATATATATATATATATATATATATATATATATATATATATATATATATTATATATATATATATATGCACTCAGTATGAGCGCATACCTCCGGCTGAATATTTCATCAATTGGTTGCCATGGCAACAGTTGTCAATAGATTTAATCCAAAATGAAATAAGTTCTTCCTTATACCAAATAGACTTGGTATACCGAGTTTGGTCCAAATCTATTCGTAACTTTTCGAAAAATCCTGTACACTAACAAACAGACAGACAGACAGACAGACAAACAGATCGGGGTGAAAACATAACCCCTCCAACTTCGTTGGCGGAGGTAATAACGAAGTTGATCCTCAACTCAGATTGTCTCGATTATATTTTCATTTCATGTTGCGAAGGTTATCCTAAGCAAATGACCAGAACTTTTTGGTAGAGCGGTAGGTATATTCATTATACTCTTCAATAAATTGAAAATGACACAATAAAAATCTTAAGATCTCTAGGCTGGGATAAGCCCCAAATGTTTCAAGATCCTAAACATGCCCCTGGTGAAAAGCACACAAACACACACACACACACAGAGCTGGGCAGTATTTAAATACATTTGTATTTAAATACGTATTTAAATACATTTGTATTTAAATACGTAATTAAATATATTTGTGTATTTAGAAATGTATTTATAAATACATTGGTTGTCATGTATTTAAATACAGTATTTAAATACTTTTATGAGTATTTAAATACATTGCATTTAAATACTCATAATATAAAATTGTAAATACTTTTTTAGCAGTTAATATGGCCATAAACCCGCCCAACTATCTGGCAATCCTGATGTTACAGTGAACCAGTGTTTCCGCTTTCAAGGAAATTTCCATATTTTAGGAAATTTAGGCCTGAGAAGGAAATTTCTAAGGATACCCAAAATCTAAGGAAATCCTAAGGAAATCCATTTTTTTCGGACATGTTAAAATTTGTGTATATTTAAAATGTATTTACAAATGTATCTAAATACAATTGATGTATTTAGTATTTAGTATTTAAATACATTCGTAAAATGTATTCAGTATTTAGTATTTAAATACATTTCTCCCATGTATTTAGTATTTAGTATTTAAATGCATTCAATGTATTTAGTGCCCAGCTCGCACGCACACACATAATTTGCAATTTGCAATGCTTCTATTCCAGAGTAATTGATGTGGTGAAAGAAAGAGACAGATGAGGGGATTGTGTCTATTTGGATTTTAAGAAAAGCCTTTGACAAGGTCATGAAAGTCATCACCTCATGAAAGGCTGTTGTGGAAATTGGAACATGAAGGTGGACTGGATGGAAATATTTTTAAATGGATGACATTTTTTCTGAAAGGGAGACAGAGAAGAACTGTGATTAAGGATTGTGTTTTGGGCTGGAGGAGTGTATTAAGCGGTGTACCTCAAGGCTCAGTGTTAGCACCAATTATGATTTTGATCTACATCAACGACATGGCAGAGGGATTAAAAAGTTATGTGAGTTTATTTGTGGATGATACTTAGATTATGAAAAGATAGAAAAGGAGGAAGATGGCATATTGCTACAGAAAGATTTTAATAAGATACATAAATGGATTCAGCAGTAGGAAATGGAATTTAATGCAAAAAAGTGCAAAATTTTAGAATCTGAAAGTACAAAGAGGATAAGTTTACAGTTACAAATTAGGAAATGAGATTATTATTATTAAAGCGAGCAAAAAGAAAGACCTCGGAGTAGTAATTCAGGACAACTAATCTCCAGAGAAACACATTAACAGGATAGTTGGTGCCACATATAAACTCCTGATGAATATCAGAACATCATTTGTTCACATGGATGAGGATATGATGAAAAAGATCTTTGTGGCCATGATCCGCCCTAAACTAGAATATGTCATGGTGATGTGGTCCCCACACAAGAAGAAAGATATAATGAAGATCAAAAGAATACAAAGAGCAGCAACAAAGATGGTTCCTAGTCTGGCTGAGTTGATATACAAAGAAAAATTGGGAAAGTTAGGACTACCATCTTTGGAAGAAAGAAGGAAAAGAGGGGATCTAATAGCGATGTATAGAGAAATATTGGGCTTGCAGAATATTGACAAAGAGGACATGTCTGTGAGGGACACAGGAAGCACAAGAGGACACGAATAAATACTGAAAAAGACAAGATGCATGAAGGATATTAAGAAATACAGTTTTTCAAACAGTAATATTGATCCATGGAATGATCTGGACAACGATATAGTAAATGCAGAGTGTATCTCTGAGTTTAAGGATAAACTTGACCAGAGCTGGGCAGTATTTAAATACATTTGTATTTAAATACGTATTTAAATACATTTGTGTATTTAGAAATGTATTTATAAATACATTGGTTGTCATGTATTTAAATACAGTATTTAAATACTTTTATGAGTATTTAAATACATTGTATTTAAATACCTACTCATAATATAAAAAATGTAAATACTTTTGTATCTGTTAATTTGGCCATAAACCCGCCCAACTATCTGGCAACCCCGATGTTACAGTGAACCAGTGTTTCCGATTTCAAGGAAATTTCCTTATTTTTAGGAAATTTAGGCCTGAGAAGGAAATTTCTAAGGAAATCTATTTTTTCGTACATGTTAAAATTTGTGTATATTTAAAATGTATTTACAAATGTATTTAAATACAATTGATGTATTTAGTATTTAGTATTTAAATACATTCGTAAAATATATTTTAGTATTTAGTATTTAAATACACTTCTCCCATGTATTTAGTATTTAAATACATTTCTCCCATGTATTTATTATTTAGTGTTTAAATACATTCAATGTATTTAGTGCCCAGCTCTGAACTTGACCAAATGAGATACGGAGACAGGACCCCACGAGTGTAGCTCATTTCTCATATATCATAACTTGGTAAATACAACTAGTTAGGTAAATACACACATACACCCTCGTGGTATTCCTTAGTTAAGTGGTTAGCTTCACAACTGAGAAATCCCAGGTTCGATCACTGGGTGGAGCGGAGAAAGATGGGCTAAGATCCTTTAATCCCGAGCCCTTATCCACCCAGCAGTGAATGGGTACCGGGTGTTAGCCGGGGGTTGTGTCCTGCCTCCCGGGTGGTGGCTTCAGCCAACAAGCATTAAGGAAGTAAGAAAAAAAAATATATATGGAGTCGGGATGATATGAGTGTAGCTCAGGCCCTGTAAAATACAATTAGGTAAATACACACATACATCATCCTATCATCATACATCCAGAGCTGGGCACTAAATACATAGAATGTATTTAAATACTAAATACTAAATACATGGGAGAAATATATTTAAATACTAAATACTAAATACATTTTACGAATGTATTTAAATACTAAATACTAAATACATCAATTGTATTTAAATACATTTGTAAATAAATTTTTAATACACACAAATTTTAACATGTCCGAAAAAAATGAATTTCCTTAGGATTTCCTTAGATTTTGGGTTTCCTTAGAAATTTCCTTCTCAGGCCTACATTTCCTTGAAATCAGGACATTTCCTTGCCAGTGGAAACACTGGTTCACTGTAACATCAGGGTTGCCAGATAGTTGGGCGGGTTTATGGCCAAATTAACTGATAAAAAAGTATTAAAATTTATATATTAAATGTATTTAAATACAATGTATTTAAATACTCATAAAAGTATTTAAATACTGTATTTAAATACATGACAACCAATGTATTTATAAATACATTTCTAAATACACAAATGTATTTAAATACGTATTTAAATACTGCCCAGCTCTGCATACATCATCATCATCATGTCATGATCACACACATCCTGTACATTAAAGACCTGCCAAATGGAGTAAATAGTTATATGAATCTGTTTGCAGAGGATGCAAAGTCGATGAGGAAGATAAGAAACCATAAGGATTGGAAAATTCAACAGAATATTTAAAAAAAAAAATAATAGAATAAAAGATGGGAATGGGAATATATTGCAAGTAAATAACATGTATTGGAAATGAGGAAAACTGGATAGTTATTTTTTTTTCCTTCACATTTTTTCATTACCTTTCTAATATACTTGAAAGATAGTCATATATTTATGTTGGACATCTGTCAGGCTCCTCATTGCTCTCGAGACAGTTCCCCTGAAGAACTCCAAGTCCATGAAGTTTGCCTTTGTATAATTTTGCCTTTTTTTATATCTTATGTGATTCATCTTTTCTACCTATTTAGCTCCTCTTGCTGTTCAGGATGAATTAGACTTTTTTCTGAAGGAAAACTATACTGTAATGTATTGTAAATGACCTGTAGGTGTAAAATGTTATGTTTTTATGACAGAGATTGAAAGACTTAGGCAAGCAACACAAGGTGGCAACCAAGAAAACAGTTTTTGAAGTGGGTGTGATGGCATTGTTTGAGTTATTACTTGCCTCACTCTTGAACTACCGCTCAAACTAGGATGTCAGTCATGTCACCCAGATGCAATGAGTTTGTCATAGCAGGCTATCTTCTTCTTTTTCAGGGGAGTGGATCAAGTTCCCAGATATGCCACATTGTGTGAGCCATGCAGCAGTGTGTGGGTTTGAGGGACGGGTTCTAGTGTTTACCCAAGAAATGCAGCTTTTAATCTTCTGTCCCACCCTCAAGAAGTGGTCTGTTACACCTCTCAAGTCTTCCAATACCCTTGGCTACCGTGCTGCCCTTCCCTTCAACCACTATGTTTATCTCATAGGTGAGTATCAACATTTATTTCTTCCTTGTGCACCTTACTACTCTCCTTCTGGGAGCATTATCACTTTTACTCTATAATTTTTAGTCTTCCTCATCCTTACTGTCATATTTTCTAACACTTGTAATGAATATCTAGTAGATAAATCCGTTATGAAGCTCATAGGGATCATCATTATCCAGTGCATATCCTCCATGATAAAATTAAGTGAAGGTCAAACTTGGAGCATGTTTTGTTGACATTTCATTGGAGGCTATTTTATAGGCCAAGAAACAAGAATAGTAGTAATAGCAAAATGTGATAAGAGGATAAATATGAGTGAAAGGAGATTGTATGTAAGATACAGGCATCAACCTGCATGCGTGCTGCACAACAGCATGTGTAAGGCACAGGAACTACCACGTGTAGGTCTCAAGGCCTCTTGTAGCTTTCTTATTTTCTTATGTTTTTAATAGCAGAGGATTTGGAAGTATATAATTTTTTGTAAGATTTAAATCTATTCGTAATTTTTTATTTATGTTCAGGCTGTGCAAATTGTTTAATTGTTTAAAGAATAAACTTTTGTATGAATAGGAAAAAAAATCATAAGTGGGGTACTACTTGTAGTGTCGCCCTTTAAATACAAAGCTGTCACTTCTTTTTGTTTAAGTACTCTACAGGTATACTTGCTCTGTTATATCTATATTTATCTTATTTATTCATGCTGTGCTAGTCACTTTTGTTTATATAACAGAATTCTATACCAATTCTGTGGCTCAGGTGGTATAGAAAGCCTCCCAATAACCACCACTACCATTGCATCCCACTTTTTGTGTTCCCAGACAACTGCTCTCCACAAGTGTACAGGTTCAGGCCAAGGGAAGGCACCACTGTCACCACTTATGGCCTGTTTACTGCACCACCCATCAATGTGTGTGTAGTTGATGGAACACTCTACAACTTCTCCCACGATGATCTCTGTGATGGTCGAGTGGTGGAGACCATGGAACTTGAGGGAGGAGACGTGAACAGTGAGGAGGAGACAAACAGCGAGGGTGAGGAGGGCCACTCACACCTGTCACCACCCTGCTCTGTGCACTCAAAGGAGATGTGGAGAGGGAATGATCCTGGGAAACACATGTTCACCACTCTGTGTCCAGCAGAGAGCACATTCTCCTTGGGCACTTTCCCACTCCTGAAGGTGCGGGTATGAGCTGTATAAGGCTGCTGCTGCTACTCAGGGAACATTTTTTTGTCTTAGTTTTGCTCTCTCTCTCTCTGCTGTGGAGTGAAGGAGTCAGTCTCATGTACGTCAGTGTGTGGTGCACAAATCCCTGTGTTGTGTCTGATCCTGTTAGTTGGCTCAACCTCCAACTCCTCCCCACTACAGGCGTGGCAGCTTAAGGTGGGAGGCCAGGTAAGCCAGTATTGTAACTATATTTATTGTTCTACTGCATGCCTAGAAACAGCTGTCTTTTTGTAGATAAGGTGGAAATTAATGGAACCTTTCTTTGTGATATTCAATTGTTCAAAACACATCAACATATTGAATGGAAACAGCTAAAGATTTATAAACAGTTTTTACATTTATTCATTGTTTTACTGATATAAAATTTTACTTACATTTGTTACCCTTATCGTTAATGAAAGTAAGAAAGTAAGGGTCACATCACCCGTGACCAACTTCTACTTTTGGGACCAATTTTGTATATGCATTAAGACTGTATGGAGAAACACTGTGCAGTGGAGCCAATTACACTATTGAAGACTTAAACATTCATAATTACATCACTTTCCTTTTCTGTTTTTCTTTTTTATATTCAGAAAGTACAATACGCGTGTGAAAGGTGCAACTGCTATCCAGATATTCACTTCAAAATACTGTGACTGCATCTCGCATGGTAATTGGGAATGACAATTTAAAATGTCACATGGCCAAGTACAGTATGTAGTTGCCTATGGCCCAAGTTAGCTAAATTGACCTGTAACCATACATATAATGTCCAGACTATGTTTTATGTTGAACTATTTTTTACTGTGATGCCTCTGAGCATTTACATGAACTTTTTTTTCATATAATTGCTGTGTAAGAAAGAACATGCTGGATTTAGTGCCTTTCCAGGAAGTAGCATAGTCCCCTGAAATTTTCAATATCAGTGTAGTGGAAGTGTGAGGCGACATAAAAGTGACAGAGATACAGCCAAAGTCGTGGGTGTCTGTACGGTTGGCTTGAGGTACTCAGGGTGGCTGCCTTGGGGTGTTGCTGTGCACTACTTGCTTCCTCAATCACAGGTATGTCTTCATGTCAACACCTTGAGGGCTTGGGTCTTGTCTGTGTAAGTCTTGAACCACTCATTGACCAGGAAGAAAAATGGCTCCTCAATCCCTTGTTGCTCTTTCTGCATTTATAAGTGAAGAATTTTTTTTTTATTAGATACATAAAGTTCAATTTCCTTATATTAAAACAAATGTGTAAAACATCACATAGCAATGAATCAGCTTGATGACAAAATCTTGCTGGACTAATTTAAAGATCATACAACTGCTTGAGCTTTTAATGTTATCAGTTGGGTTTTGATCATAACAGGAAGGGGGAGCGTATAAGAAATCCATCCAGAACCACTAAAGCTTTGGTGGGAAAGAGACAGTCATACAACTTTAGTTATGTGGTAAAATAATTTAATATGCATCAAAGTATCAAGTCCTCAAAGTAGGTATTTCAGCAGTCCTCCAGTCATAATACATACATCCAATCCCTGCGAAGGCTGTATTTTGTATGTATATTATTTCTGCTTATTTCATTGTTTCTCTCTTGGATGCTTGGATGGAAAAAAAACATAAAAAGACTGACAGGATGACAATATAACAGTCTTAACAAATTTATGAGGTTGATAGAATAAACTGTTGAGGGCAGTGAAAACATTTTGCAGGAATTAATATAAGAGAAATGGTAAAAGAAAGGGGATGTATAATTTTGTCAAGGTTCTTCATCATTTTAGTTAATAATGTAGTGGAAGAAGTGAAAGCAAGGGTTAGAGAACATGGGGAAAATTTGATGAATGGTAGTGGAAGAAAATTTAAGGGAAATCAGTTATTGTTTACAGATCATTTTCTTTTTATGAACAGTGTAGACAGCAAGAAAATGCATAATCATATGACACAATTTTGAGGGTTATACAAAAAAAATTGGAGGTTGAATATGATGAGGAGCAAAGTAATGAAGTGTAGTAGGATGAAAATGTAAGTGTCGTGCTGATGTAATCTTAGATGATAAAACACTAGAATAAGTGGCAAAGTTTGGCTACTAGAGGTATCCAGAGAGGTAAAGGTGAGCCATTGAGTGAGAAATAGGGCAAAACTTCTGAAGATTTGAGGAGAGTTACCTGTAGAGGTTTAAAAGAAGATTTCGGGGGCTTTCCAGGCTTATATTCGATGGCGTCACCAGGGGGGAGAATGCTAAGGGGAATCAGCACCCCAAATTGAGTTTTCGGCCCCTCCAAATATCACTACTATGGTAGTAATAAGTAATAATAAGTACAGTAAGTAATAATAGTGTAATAAGTACCAAATCAGAAAGTATGTATAAAGAACAATGTTTGCACGTTCATAATACAGCATTCAGCATTATTTAATTGGAAGAATGACTTGAAAAGTATTTCAACTATTGTATGAAAGTTGGTCAATGAATTTTTGTGCATTGTGTTTGGTGGCGATGACTGAAAGGCTGCTCGGTGGTGATGGTTGAGAGGCTTATGAAGTAGATACTCTCATAAAGTTTAATATGTCTAGCTGCTTACAACTTTTTTTCCTTCTGCAGCAAAAATTCATTATGGATGCAGTGAAAAGACTTTGTATCATGCATGCTCATGTATGTGCACTGTTCCGCATATTTAATTAAAAAAAAATATATATATGCTGGATACGGGGAATTTCCGAATACCAGAATGCCAGATAATGGCAGTTCCACTGTATATGAATAGCCAGACATATTTAGGACCTCATTTCCTAGATATTGTGTGTTCACTTCACAAAGGAACCAATAAGAGTATACATCATGATAAAGGTTAGTGGATGTCATAAACATGCTTGTCTCATATATATTATTTTGGTGCTGACTGTATGTCAGATTTAGGGACTAACTTTGTGTGATTCTAAAGGTATCATTCAAAGGAGAAAAATGAGAAGAAACATTCACTCAAGCAAGCATTCATACATTCTCAGGCTCAATAGCTGCATCCAGATATTAAACTAACCGTCTTGGATATGGGATGGTATTGTAACATTTTATTTTTATTTTCACAGCTTTACAGCTTTAGTAGGGTGATCTTGATTGAAGTTGACTAGTGTCATGTTTTTTAAGCATTTATCTGAGACAATAAAAACAGTCTACAGTTATTTTATCCTTACCAATTATTATCATCGTTTTGAGTAAACATTATCTGAGAATTTGTTACATGGAAGGTGTTTACTTCAATTTCATACACTGAATGTTGATGGAAAATCATGAAAATCTTCTTCAATCTTTAACCCGTGGGCTGCGGCATGCCTTTCGGAAGGCTCTCCTGAGCGACTGCGGCATGCCGTCCAGAAGCGCGACTTTCAAGCGCATACAAAAACCGTGCTAACATTCGTAGAAGTCCACAAACTGTGTCATATGTAGGCCGAGATGTCAGCTCTCGATACTACACACCACCATCTGCCTAACTACGCTGTACGCTTTTACTTTTCATTTACTTTGTTATTTACTCTCTACGTACGCCTTATTTTGTGGTGTATATTCCTCACAAGAGCCTTCTGATACAAGTTTATACACATAAAGAGCCATCAAAGTGCTTTATAGGCAAAATATAGAGCACTTTGTATTATCAATTACCCCATACTCCCTCCACCACTTACTCCACCACCCCACCTCAGTAGTCACTCGCAAGTGGTTTGGTGCCATTCGCGCCAGATATTTCAACTTCCGACCACAACCACACCACAACCCCATACGTTTGGGTTAAAAATAGATATATTGCCGGATGCGGATTTTTACTACCTGGATGTTGATGTGATTTTCACCCAATTCTGTAATGGTCACCGTTTTGCTCACTTTGCCGCACTGGGGGTCCAGGAAAATTCAAAGCTCACGCAGTCCCCGGGTTAATCAAACGCGTTGACAGAGTACTACCAAATTGTAATGTGTTTAGAATGTATTGATACAGAAGCAGCCGGAGTCAGAAATTATGTCAAGGCATACTTTTCACAGTAAAATAGTATGTATATAACATAACTGACATCCACCTATACGTGTGTTGGAGATACTGGGATTCCGAGTTTCTATACGTATGTTTCGAATTAGTATTATATATATATATATATATATATATATATAATATATATATATATATATATTATATATATATATATATATATAATATATAAAGGGCAATGTCCATGTTTGTTACCGTACTCCTCCCACAGTTTTCGTCGGAGAAGGCTGTAAGTGGTCTCATTAGAACCGGAAGGCTCTAACTTAGGTTTTTACGCTTTTATTTTTTCAATTCGGAGACTGTTCTGAGGTTTTTTAGGAGACTTTTCATTTTTCGGATATTATTGCTTAGGGAGGGGAGGGAGGGGAGGGACGGGACGGGACGGGACGGGATGGGGAGGGGAGGGGAGGGGAGGGGAGGGGAGGGGTGGGACGGGACGGGACGGAACGGGATATTATTATGCGTATTATTATGCAAAAAAAAATAAACACGGGCAACGCCGGGTATCCTGCTAATATATATATATATATATATACATATACACAGTACCCCCCCGAGTTTCACGCTATGCGAATTTCGCGATCCACGAGTTTCGCGCCGAGTCCTAAATTCTTACCATCCCGACTTTCGCGCATATCTCCCCGAGTTTCGCGCTGCTTCGTACACTTTTTTTTTTGTGTGTGTGTGTGTGTGCCTACAGCGCCATTAGGCAGTGACCTCCAGAGGTGGGATGGTAGGACCTGGAAGTTCCCTCGAGGGCTGTGATGGTTGGCCCTCGCCCGTGGTGGCGCAGGCAGGATTTTTATAGTGATGCTTGTGATTAGAGGTTCATGTCGCCACCCTGTGGCCTCCGATGCACTCGCAATCGTAGATAGAGTTAATGGGCAGCATGTGGGTGTTCTTAGGCCACTCAACGGTGCAGAGAAAGATTTTATACCTTACGGTAATATCAAGATCAAGTATCGCTAAAGAGGTAAATAGTCGTATGTACAGATGGAAGAATGGTGTTAGCAAGACGTGTGTGATGTGTGAAACAGGAGTGGATGAAACTGTGGAGTATTTGATGCTGGAATGTGAACGGTATGAGTATGCTAGAACAAAGATGTTGGAGGTAGTGGTAGGAGAAGTCGAAGTAAAAGAATGGCGAGAGATGAGAGACAGGAGTGTGGATAGGCAGATGGAGTACCTGCTGGGGTTGTGCTGAGTGGAGGAGTGACAGTCGTGTGGCTGAAAGTGTAAAAGAATTCTTGGAGAATTCTTGGAGAGCACGCATGAGAGAGAATGAGAGGGAGGGGGCCCCTCAGTTAGGGGGGACCCCGTATGAATGTGATGCAGAGAGAGGAATGAGGGGAAAATGATACGCCTAGTTTTGCTTCCCCCTTTTGCTTCTCTCCCAACAGAATACTACGTGTGTGGGAGAACGCCGGACCAAAGGCTTCACCGACAGCATCAGCTGGGTGACTCCCAACTCAAGCTCAAGCTCGTATAGGTCCTCTCCTCTCCTGTCCTCTAGTTTTGGCCGACCACCCCGGGAGGCGGGTCACAAACCCCCGGCTAATAACTGGTACCCATTCACTGCTGGGTGGACAGGGGCTCGGGGCATTTTCAGGTTATTTTTTGGGGGAGAAAGAGACTAAATAAGCATTTTTACAGTGTTTTCAATACTCGAGTTTCGCGATCCTCAAGTTTAGCGCTATGTCTTGTGAAGAAAGCAAGCGCCAAAATCGGGAGGGTAGTATATATATATATATATATATATATATATATATATATATATATATATATATATATATATATATATATATATATATATATATATATATATATAATATATATATATTATATATATATTTCAATGAAGCTCACCCTACTAAAGCTGTCCCGTAAGTGGAAACTGTCCCTTTATTAGTAAATAGTGGTTCCAGGAATTAATACGTCAAGGAGAACTACTGCTTTCTGTTCCCTTCTATTAATGTTCACTGCTTGTTACACAACACTGCAAAGCCTTAAGGGTAAAGGTTCATTTTATCGCCCCTGCCATATCTCGCTTACTACCTTATGAAGGACTAATATTTTGTCATACACGTCTTCTACTAACCTTCAAACCTCTTGGAAAGCTGTTACTTTGGTCAAAATCACGGACAAAAATTATTTAATAAGAATAAATAAGGTGTAACTCCGCCATCGCCATTAGCGCAGTCAGAGACCACGGGGTAAGCCCTCCCTCACGGACAGCAGCCAGGCTAGGTTAGGTTAGGCTTAAGATTAGGATTAGTTTAGTTTAAAAAAAGCTAACCTAAACCTAACTTTAACCTTAACCTAACCTAGCCTAACCTAACCTTGTCTGGCTGCTGTCTGTGAGAGAAGATTGGGAGAAGTGCCCGTTCTGTGGTCTGGACTGCGCTGATGGCGACGGCGGAGCAGCACTTAATTTATTCTTATTAGATAATTTTTGTCTGTAATTTTGACCAAGTAACAGCTTTCCAAGAGGTTTGAAGGTTAGTAGAAGACGTGTATTACAAAATATTAGTCCTTCATAAGGTAGTAAGCGAGATATGGCAGGGGCAATAAAACTAATCTTATCTGCCTTATTAAGTATACCATTTTATCACCACAGAATTTAAGCAGCAACTATGAAACAGAGAGCAAATGAAAGATAAGGTCCCAGCCTGAGTCTTGTCCTCAGCTTTGCAAAATAAAATTATCCATCTACAAAGAAGTCAACTACAAATTCACAAATATTTCAGCATCAATAAAGATGCTGAAATCAAAAAGATAACGTCTTGGGGCAACATGTGGAAAGAAGAAGAATTATGGGTACAAATTAAGTGTCCTTACAACTGATCCCTCAAAGTAGAGCAGCCCAAATCTCTTAGCGGCTTCTCTTCCCATCTTGGGGCTGATGACTCTCCGTGCTGCAATATCTGTCTTGTTGGCAAAGAGCACACCCTTCACTGCCTCTCCTTGTGACACTGACTTAACCTGTGGGAAACATACAACAGGAACATGATCAATAACGAATATGTTTCTATTTTGTGCACTATAGAAGGTGGATAGGCCATAATCATGGATATGCAACATTTTGGCTCAGGACTTAAGTGATGACTTTATCCACATATATATTATTAATTTTCCTTCCACTTAAACTGTTAAATTTTAATTTGGTCTTGGGTAGGTAATATATCCAATTTCAAGGCTTATTCACATCACTTAGGAAAAGCAATGGGGACATAGGAAGTTAGGAACCCCAACTACAACCCATCTCTTGTACTGGAGAACTACATGAGGCTGCTCACAATTAACACAAGTAATAAACGAATGGAATTGACAATGTGCCACACCACACTGTAGACATATATAAAAACTCTCTAAATCCATGTCATAGTGGACATACTTGGAGATCCTTTTTCAGCATAGCTAAAACTGCTGAACTACACAGGGGACTGTGGAAAAATAAAGCTCGGCAGCGTGGCAGTAGATGTGATTCACTGCATTCATAACTGCAACCGTAACACAATTTGTTTTGTATTGAACCATTAGCAGGTGTATGTATGCCTGCAAAATAAAAATTAAAACGGGTGCGATTTACAGCGTATCTACTGAACCACAATCATATGCATATGAGCCATTTGTTGTGGGTTTACCTACCTGTGCCATGAAATCTCAACATATGTAGTCTGTCACAGACTTGCTCTGTATCAGGTGTAAGTCACCATAAACTTTTAATGGGTGTGATTTGCCACCTGATGATCTTGTAATAAGTATTGTAATTTATATTGCACACCAAGCCATTCCCATTAGCATGCACAACAGTCACTTTCCAATGAAATCCGTCTCCATTCAAGATTCTCATGAACATGATCAAATGAACTTAATTGCTTCTCAAATGTCTTCAGTCATTAATAAGAGTAGAAGTCTGATCTGACTATGCAGCCCATCATGGGGATGCACATCTCCATACTCCCACAGAAGGCAGTTGCACCATTCAAAAGTCTAATATATGTAAGGTCTGAACTTAGTTTACTAGCAAATGGGCCTATGCTTGGTGGCAGATGTCAATGATTCCAAAAAAATATATAAATAATCCTATAATTTTGGTAATGATTTAGGATTTTAAGGCAACGGAATATCTATTCTTGCAAACAGACTAGCAAGCGAATTAGCCACATGACACTAAACCTACAGTGTAAATTGCTACAAAGATCTGCATTAACTATTTTCCTGTGCTTGAGAAGGTCATATGAAAATAATAGGAATGCCTCCGGGAAGGAAAGCACACAAGCTATCTTTGTACAGTAGGCTACAAATAACTTTTTTCCTTCTCACCATCTCATAAAAGTCATTGAGCACATTGAAGGAATTTTCAGCGGTGACATCATACACCAGCATCAGGAAAGATGGTTGGCTGCTCTGAAACAAATCATGTCATTCAATTTTCATTTCAAATTTCCTCTTTAAAGAAAACATGAATACAAATACGTACACAGCATAACCGTACAGTAATATATCATGCAAAATATGCTGATCATCCTATGTAGCCTATTGTGGGGTAAAAACATCTTGGGTAAGTTTACAGTATGTTTAGATTTTTTTTCTCTCTCTCTCTCTCTCTCTCACCATCTTTTTGACAAGGCCTTTGTAAAACTCCTTTCCAGAGCAGTCATAGAGATACAGTTCCACGCCAGCCTGGGTGTCTGGAACACGGATCAGCTTGGTCACAATGTCAAGTCCCATAGTCTGCCGAGCCCACAATACATTAGCCACACAGAATGGGATCATCTTCACAGTTTCTCTGGGTACGTTCCGTATTTCCACATTTTTTCATTAGTCCTAGTTGATAAAAAGACACAATGATATTTTCTTGTCCAATTTCATATTTGTTTTTTGGGAACAGGCAATGTTCAGCGGGCTTTTTGTTTTGTCTTTTTGCTCTGCCCTACCGGTAGGTCAATTAGTCTCCCTATATTGTTAAGAGATAAAAGTGTGTATTGTTTGTTATTCAATATAATTTCTTGCGCATTAATTAGCTCTCCTGATATTTTGCATTGTAAACTTGTAATCAGCATAATACATATATATCTCTTTCATAAATTTTCCTGATGTACACTATTTCATGTGATTTTGAGAAATTTGACTAAGATATCAGACTTGTGAGATTCTTTACCATGCATTTGACTGAGCTCTAATAACTATTCTGAAAACAAGACAAAGTTAAACAAATACCTAATTCTGAATATGGTAAAAAAAAGGAATAAAATATGAAGATAAGAATATCTTACCATATTGTAATTTTTCGAAAACTGACTATTCTCTGTCATGAAGGACTGGACAAGTGCTGTCTTGCCCACAGTGCTGTCACCTGTAAATGAAACATTCACTTAATCCTCAAGCCTCAATTCCAATGATCTGAAACTCGAGAAATGCCAGTGGTCGCTAGCAGTTTTAACTCAAAGGTTGGTCTACTGTGTTTTGGCTCCGCGACTAATATTTTTCATAAATCGATTTCGCGATAAATATTAATGCACCGCATCTGAATACCAAAAAATATAGTTCTTCTGTTGTTCTACTAATTATATGGATGACATGCATTACGATGGAACGTTCTATAATAGCAATTTAATGCAAATTACTCGCCTCGAGTAGCAAAGCTTAATATATTTTTTACATGTATATTGTGGCATGTAAAATTTGGGCGATGTTCACACTGTTTTCTAAGACAGTACTGCTGCGTCTGGCAAACGCTTGTCAAAATACAATAAGCAATGCCTTGGAAAAACGAAGAATAAAGAATGCCGAAATCGGCTTGTTGCTGCAACAATGTAGGTTATAATTGTGGAGGCGACACGCCGCGGCGGGGAGTGGTGGGGGGGAGATTGTGGCGGGGAGATTGAATCAAAACATTACGACTTCACGCGTCGACTCATTGCACTTCCAGGCTTTCTATTTGATTGATACACAATAATAACAGGAAAATATGACTGCCTAGGTATAGATAACTTCTAAACATACGTTATTGTCTATATAATATCATAGAGTAGCATTTACCTCGCCTCCTCAACTATAACCTCCTTGGTTATTTGGTTATATACAATGTTTTACAGAATCAGGCTTCTATACAATATACATATAGAAGAAAATCGTTCTTAATATTATACTTTTGTGTTTTAAGTGCAGTGGAATAAGCCCATATTTTGTTTTCCAGTAGACCAACTTATTATCAAAAAAGTGAGTTAAAACTGCCAGCGACCCCTGGCATTTTGTGTTCCAGTTCTCTTGAATTATCATACGGCTTTCATAGCTAAGATAATCTCTATTCAAATGTCCAGAAATTACCACTTTAATTATGATACATTACATTGCCAGTTACAAACATCAGAACGCAAGAAGTTGCCCTTGGTAACAGCGCTAGTGCATAATATTATTTTGTCAATCAATTTAATCTAGATTACAAAGAAGATACAGCACCATCTCATTTATTTACTGATAAGATCTCTAGCTCATCATTCCACTCAATGACTTATCCTCTCCTTCCCTCCATTTCCTGGTATAACCTTTCATCCTATCTTGCCATGATGCCATCTGCAAGTATCATAAACACATTATGCTCTGTCCACTCTTGATAATCTAGACACCTTAATTCATAATTGCATCTGTTCTTACTGATTTTAAGTTAATACATATCATATATAGTGGGACAGATAAGCAAAACAATTGTGCATTTTGTGATAAAAACATGAAATATGGTAGGCTACACTTATATGTTCATAGCGGCTGTGTTGCCATATACTCCTATGGAGAAGTTTATACCTGGTGCCTTTGTTATTTGAATGATATTAATTGATTATGATTTTTCATTTGATTACAACTTGAATTGAGAATTGAAAACTAGTCTTATGACTTCACTATGTGATTATAGTATGAACACTTCTCGCTGCGGAGAGTACTGAAATGGGGATGAATTTAAGGGGAAGGGGTAGGAGTTTAGGTTAAGGGGAAAGGGTATGAGTTAAGGGGAAGTGCTGCCACCAGCTCAAGCGAGTAGTTCTCTGGGTTACTCCCTGGGCGCGTTTGAATAATATTAATATTAGATTTATCTTGGTAGTCGTGATTGATACGTGGAATTATACCGAGTAAGGCTGACTCTTTTGGAAGTGTGGGGAATTATTGTCCTAACGCAGAATAATCACCTGGGGTTTTTATAATAAACACAAGAACTATATTTGAAAACATCATCCTATTTATTCATGCTGAAGTAGTATGTCTCTTGTTTGAGATCACCGACAAACATATAAGTGTTAACCCAACATCAGAAAACTCTCCATCCCAACACAGGAAAGCTCTAATCTGATATAAGTAAAAACCTTTACACTCTGATACGGGAAGCTCTCCCCGTGTAATGAAGGTAAGCTCTGGTGAGCATACACCTTCCTCTCTGAACCTTATTGATAAATTATCCTTCCCTTAGGTAACATACCGCTGAATAATTATAATTATACATGGAAGATATAAGGGGGGAATATAAGAGTAAGAATGTTGTGTGTGTTTCACTAAAAAAACCATGTATCGGGCCCTTTGCGTCAAGCGTCTTACCTGTCGAAGAGTGGGAGAGAGACTCTATTAATAATAATTATAAGGATGGGCAGGCCTCCTTTACGTTAGTGAAAACTAAACATCGGTACCCATATTTGGAAATATAGATAACAATATTATAACAAGGAAAGGGGGGGGGGGGGGGAGAATAGGAGCGAACGTCGTACGTCTTACCTGTCGAAGAGTGGGAGAGAGACTGCCGCCTTTCGGGTAAACCAAGAGCCCGCGGGAGAAGAGGGGAATGTTTGGATACCCTGAACTTGGCCTCTACTGAAGAGCTTATAATCCCGAAATAACTAATTAAATAATGAAACTCGTGTACCTAAGAAAGGGCTGCCTATAATACAGTCCTGTTACTTTGATATAGAAGAATTTAATATGTTTAATCCAATAACCGAGGAAAGTGTTATTGAAGTCCGTGTCCGGTGTCCGAACACGTGTTTTAGAGTGGTGTGGTATGGAGGCGAACCATAAATTTGGTCGACTTTTTAATTTAACAAGTAACTCGACTAACACATCCATTTATGAACGTGATCTCTCACTATGGTGACTATTTTGAAGGACATTAAGAATCTAGGAGTGTTCCTTGATCTGATAGGAGGGTGAGGGGAGGATGAAAAGTTTTGAATCCATTAGTTATCACTGATCGCGAAATAAGTATCCCACGAATGTTGACTCGCACGCGGAATGTCGGGGGGGGAGGGAGTGAGAGGAAGGAAGGAAGGAAGATAGAAGTGAGAAGGAGGGAAGGAAGATAAATTACACGAGAAAACTAAAAGATTGAATTGCTTACGGGACATAACCCGGGAATTGTATGATAATAATTCCCGTCCTATCTCTTCCGAATAACGGGCATTACACGGCCATCTTAGATCTTGGGCTACGAACACCACAGAAATGTATTTGCAAAGGATCGTCCGAAAGTTCTTAGCTCACGATGATGCGATCTTCAAGCTCGTTCCGTTCCGTTCCGACCATGAGGAATGGAACTCAGCTGACTGTCGCTTGGCCAATCAGAGGAAAGATTTCATCAACCTTTGAGATTGTTAGCCAATCATAATGCAGTTAGAATGTAAACAAATATCATGCCTCCCCAAGGGAAATATCTGAAGACTGAAGACGTATACTCAATAATAACCTCCTGGCGAGTCCCCACACAACAAATTACAAACTTATAACCTCAATATAACCTGAACTGGTAAAATTATATTTCTTTCCTGCCCTTAGGTCTCGCTAGGAGGTTATTGGTAGGGTTAGATATGGTTATAATGAGGTTAGGATAGTATTATTTTGGGGGGTCATTTAGGACTTTAGGTGGGGTAAGGGGATAAAGGGGGTAACTCTCCCACTTTAGCTATAATTACGTTTTAGAGGTATCTGAAGGGATTTGTGAAGGTCTGGAGAAAAACAAAACACTAATAAGGGCGGGAAAGGATTATAATTTTACCGATTTAGCCAGCGCGAATAATTATATATATGAATTGAATGATTAATAGCTGCCACTTACACCCAATTAGCAGAGCTGGGCGTTGCGACACCGAGTTGCGACTTTGCGACTTTGCCGCACTATGAATTTCGAAGTCGCAAAGTCGAAAGTCGCAAACGTTTTGAAAAAGTCGGACTAAGCAAAGTCGCAGCGCCAATTTTCCGCGACTTTTGCCCCGACTTTGAACAGGAACAAAGACGACTTTTTTGAAAGAAATTGCCGCGGCATCAGCTCGGCATTCAGAATGCGGCAAAGTCGTATGGCACTTGACCGCATACCGGTTGTATCGTTAATTCACTTAATTACTACTTGGCACTAATAGAATAGGGGGCTGGTCGTCCCTATCTGGAAAGGGAAAGGGGACCGTCAGGACTGCAACAATTACCGCGGTATTACACTGCTCAGCGTACCAGGCAAGGTGCTTGCCCATCTATTGCTGACACGAATTCGCAGTCATCTGGTGAAGCATCAGAGACCTCAGCAGTCTGGGTTCATGCCTGGTAAGTCAACAACGGACCGTATCCTAGCGCTTTGTGTCCTGGTGGAACGCCGACGTGAGTTTCGACAGGGGATGCTTGCAGCCTATGTTGATCTCAAGAAGGTGTTTGACTCAGTGCATCGTGAGTCACTCTGGGATCTTCTGCGACTTCGAGGGATTCCTGCAAGGACTATTGGTTTGCTAACTGGTCTGTATTCTGGGACTGAGAGTGCTGTGAAGTGTGGGGCATGTGTATCCAGCTTCTTTCCTGTGAATACAGGAGTGAGGCAGGGGTGCGTCCTTGCCCCATCACTTTTCAACGCTTCTATGGACTGGGTATTGGACAAGGTTGTAGATCAAAGTGATTGTGGAGCATCCGTCGGCAACACCAAGATCACTGATCTTGTTTTTGCCGATGATGCAGTAATCTTTGCTGAGTCGCTGGAGGTCCTGGTGATGGCTCTCGAGGCGCTGCACGAGGAGGCAAAGCCTTTGGGACTTGAGGTCTCCTGGCTCAAGACCAAGGTCCAGGTATTTGGAGACTTACTAGATGAAGCAGTACAGTCTGTTCATGCGTGTGGCGAGGACATTGAGATCTTGGAAAGTTTTACATACCTTGGTAGCGCAGTCCATAATGACGGCGGGTCACGTCAAGAAGTCTTACGACGGATTGGCATAGCCCACGGTGTTATGGACTCGCTCAGCGGGAGTATTTGGCGTTGTCGGTACCTGTGCAGGAGGACAAAGATCCGGATCTTCAAGTCGCTTGTGATCCCTGTCTTACTCTATGGTTGTGAGACATGGACACTAAATAGTGACTTGAAGAGACGAATCAATGCCTTTGGTAATAAGTGTCTTCGCAGAATCATGGGGTATCGCTGGGATGATTAAGTGTCAAATCAGCGATTGCACCGTGAGACTGAATCGAGGCCTATTACCTGCATAGTCCGTCAGCGCCAACTTCGGCTATATGGGCATGTGGCACGCTACCCTGAAACCGATCCTTCCCATCGGGTTGTATCTGTAAGAGACAATCCGGCGTGGAGGAGGCCAAGGGGGCGCCCACAAGGCTCGTGGCTGGGGCAAGTTGATGTTTCTTGTCGAGAGCTGCTTGGTATGGGAAAGGAGCCTGCATGGGAACTCGCGCGTGGTGAACCCCGGGAGTGGCGTCGTAGGGTGGGCGAGGCGACGCGCCCCCCGGCGTATGCCCCCAATGATTGATTGATTGACTAATAGAATAGGTTAAACAGTGTAGGTACATTCTGACATGATTCTGTCTAGCAAGTGTGGTTGATAACTAGTCAACCACACATGATATGTGCTTGGGCAAAACCAAGGATCTTTGGCAGACCGCAGAATCTGTGATCAGTAGTTGCTCTGCCTTCAGCCGTGGAGGAACATGGACCTCCTGGAGGAGAAGATGGGCCAGGAGGACGTAGAGGAGGAGGAGGAGGACCTGTAGATATTAGTTTAGGCTGTGTTTGAACTAAAAAATGAATAAATATGTGTTTTTCTGCCTTATAAAAGCATGTTTCTGTTATTGCGCTAAAGTTTACTTTGTAGTTTAGCGGAGTCGTACCGGGAAAAATAAGTCGGTCGCAAAGTTGCAAAGTCGCAAGTCGCACTGGGGGGGCCAAAAATAGAGTCGCACAGTCGCAGTCGCACCAGGTCCGGCGGCAAAGTCGCAAAGTCAAAGTCGCACCTGAAAAAATTAAAGTCGCGCCTAGCTCTGCCAATTAGTAAAATTTTGGTAGTGGGCTTTCAACGATTTCGAGACCGAAACAAAGTTTTCCTGAATCGTTTTAATGTGTATTGAATGAATATTGCACTCGTTTTTGTCAGAAATATTTTTTTGTTTACAGGTATGGAGGAATGTATGCCCCGCAAACATTGCACCGCTTCGCACTGCCATATTATTGATAATTTTATTTTTTTCTTGATATCATGTTACTAAACCAAACCCCACCTCTAACCTAACCTAACCTAGTCTGATTTAACCTAACTTAGACGACTAAACCAAACCCCACCTCTAACTTAAACTAACCTAATCTGATTTAGCCTAACTTAACCATTTATGGCTGAAATAACGGTTGATTTTCGGTAGTACGTATACATGTAACGCCCTTATTATTCAATTTTACCATGGGAAATGTGGTTCAAAATACTCAGAGTGAAGAAATCTACACGATAATGTAGGTAAGAATCCTAGGACTTTTGAAAGCCCACTACCAAACTAATACCCACCCATTTTAGGGCGGGTATTATTAATGGGATACATTATCCAAGTAACTAGACAATACCTGGAACTGTCGCCGATAAGAATTCTCGTCGATGTTCCTATTTTTTTCGTTCGTCGGTGAGTGTTCCTATTTAACCGTTTTTCTGGATTGAGTTTTTTTTTTTTTTTTTTTTTTTTTTTTTTTTTTTTTTTTTTTTTTTTTTTTATTACATTTGTGCCTATAGCGCCTGTAGGCAGTGGTGACCCAGGGCTCGGATGGTAGGTTCTGGAGGTTCACTTGAGAGCTCTGATGGTTGGTCCTCGCCCGTGGTGGCGCAGGCAGGATTTAATGCCTCCGTCCACACTACCACTCACCACCGTTGGCGCTTGCCGTCGAACAGTGTTCGTCACTCAAAAGTGGCAGTGTAGACACGATGCCGACGAGCAAAATTTAACCGTCGGCGCTGCCTGCCAACATTCAGCAGGTTTAATATTGGGCGGGCATGCCCGTCACTCACGGGTCAGCGCCAAACACATGCTTCAAGTTATCGGCAGTTTTCACTATCTAGATATTTTTGCATTGCTATGTACCGTATACCATCAGAACCAAGAAAGTCAGCTGATTACGAGTATGTGATCAAAAATTAAATGGGAGAAATGGTCGGGAAATTGCAGCGAGTTGAAGACAAAAAAGTGAGAAAAATGTTTATACACTATTTCTTTTTGCTATATTTTTTAGAATACACAAAAAGTTTTTCGTATATTTTTCTTGCTTGTGATATGCAGAAATGTGTCATGAAGATGATAGTTGGGTCAGTTTTTCTAAACCTCCTGTGGTTATTTCATAATCTCGAGTGAGAGTACACGATATGCAGAAAACATGACTCTCACTTTGAAATCAGGAAGCGCGCTGACCGCCGAACAAAACCGTTCGTGTGGACACAACCCTGGCAACGGCGCTTCCCGTCGGCAAGCACCGACGGCAAGCGCCGACGGTGGTGAGTGGTAGTGTGGACGGGGCTTTATAGTGACGCCTGTGATTAGAGGCTCATGCCGCCCCCCTGTGTCCTCCGATGCACTCGCAATCGGAGGTAGAGTTGATGGGCAGGGCATGTGGGTGTTCTTAGGCCACTCGACGGTGCGATTTTTAGTTTTCTTCGGGGATCGAACTCGGGTCACCGAGAACGCCAGTTGGAGACGCTAACCACTCCGCTACCGCCTCCCCAGCCATACCCTGAACACCAGCAATAAATACTAGCAATAGCCTGAACAGTTAGGTTAGGTTGGCCAGTTGACTATATGTCTAGGTTAGTTTATAAGTGAATGAGCGGGGGTGATTCCCCCCGAGCTCAGCACCGAAATAATACCGACTTGACATATTATAGTAGATGGGTTAGGTTGAAATGAAAACCTGCATTCTAGTGATTTTTATGTGCTTTAACCCCACAATTTCAGTGGTCGTGAACTTGCCTAGAATAACATCTCATTACCCCAGCTTCCATCATTGAACTATTCATTCATTACTTTCGCTTTACTCATATTTACTTTACTTTCGCTTTACTCACTTTACATCTCTTAGAGTTAGAGTAGAGTGTACCTACTCTTCTCAGACATCTTTGCCCACCAATCACTCATTCCTTTATCCTCTACATACTCTTTTAGGTAAATATGCAGTTGCAACCAATACTCCCTATTGACCAATACTCTACCATTCAAGTGTACCTACTCTTCTCAGACATCCTTGCCCACCAATCACACATTCCTTTATCTTCTACATACTCTTTTAGGTAAATATGCAGCTTCAACCAATACTCCCTTTTGACCAATACTCTTCTGACACAACTGGGGGGGCTACGCCCCCCAAGACCCCCTGCTAGTTAAATAATCTAACCCGGGCATTGATTACGTAACCTAACCTCACTGGGGGGGGTTTCTCCCCCCCATATCCCCATGTATTATTTTTTCATTTCCGACAGCTTTTATGTGGGTTAGAAATATTCCTTATAATAAGAACGAAACGTTCAGGATACTTAAAACCACCGATTGGTTGTGTTGTATTGTATTGGTCTAAACTGCACTTATACCTTTATGTATTTCACTTTTCCACCTACAGTACATGCATTCCACGCACTAGTCCTTTCCTCCCCTAAACAGTAAACACACACATCAAGGTTACCTAGTTTATCTGCCGTTCCAGCACTCATTTTACATAATCTGCTTCTCTATCCATTCCATTCATACACCTTGCGTACCCACCCTTCATTCGTTCCAGTCTCACTTTATGCCACCGCCATCCGTATCCTTCACTTGACTCATTCTCTCCATCTCATCCTTGTCTCCTATTCTCCTCCTACACTTCCCGCATCTTCCTTTCCCATATCATCTTCTCTATACAGTTCTAGCACAAGACACATTTCTTTTTTATTTGCACTTCACTCATTCCAATCACCTATAGGCATTCGGCAGCATACCATTCATTGCACCCTTCACATTCCCCCTACAACGTCCTGACCAACCATAAACAACTCAACATGAAATAAACAGCTAATAACATAACTTTATATGGCTTGTATATTAGAAAAACTTTCATCATGCGACCCTACGAACAGTGTGCGAGTGCTCTTCAGTAACCTTAGCACTATGAACAAATATGGTGGAAAAACGAACAAATATGGCGGATGGATGTTCGCAAAGATCGTTTGAAAATACCTCTAAACGCGTTACGAACGTTCCAAGATCAATCTAAGTGCAAAGATGATCTTAGAGATCGTTACGAACGTTCGAACATCCGGCCCCTCCAGGCCCCATGGCCAGTCTGCTGGCCCATTCACTTGCTGCATATGATTATCATATAGACTGGTTTATCAGTATATATGATATACTGTAATCTTCGTAAATGTTTGTTCTATAATATTATCAAATACAAAACAGTAAAACACGCTAAAATAATGCCATTACGAGACTGAAGAAATATGTACGAAATATTCACTTCAACTCTTCGCCATTTAAAACTTTGCGAGTCAACTTTTATCATGAAGGGTATCAATAGAAGCGCAATTTTATTAGCTTTCCATTGATATATTTCGTTTTCTGATAAATGAATTACCACCATGCATAAATTAGCGTTAACTAAATAAATAAAATCATCAATCGGGTAATTTTTCCGATTGATGATGTTATTTATTTACTTATACGAGTATATTTCGTTTTCTGATGAATGAATTAGCACCATGTATAAATTAGCGTTAACTAAATAAATAACCTCATCAATCGGGAAAATTACCCGATTGATGATTTTATTTATTTATTTAACGCTAATTTATGCATGGTTCTAATTCATTTATCAGAAAACGAAATATATCAATGGAAAGTTAATAAAATTGCGCTTCTATTGATACCCTGCATGATAAAAGTTGACTCGCAAAATTTTAAATGGCGAAGAGTTGAAGTGAATTCATAATGAAGTTCATGCATATTTCTTCAGCCTCGTAATGGCATTTCTTTAGCGTGTTTTACAGTTTTTTATTTGATAATATTATAGAACAAACATTTACGAAAATTACAGTATATCATATATACTGATAAACCAGTCTATATGATAGTCATATGCAGCAAGTGAATGGGCCAGCAGACTGGCCATGGGGCCAGTACTGCAGCGTCCAGCGCGCGTAGTTGCGGATCCGCAACTACGCGCGAGTGTCACATCCAGTTCTAGTGTTATCTATGATGACTATTATCTGAACGTTTTTGGTCTGTACTGCGTAAATACTAAATTGTATTGTCCTGTCCTGTTTGTAAGGAATGGGTTTTAATTTTTTTTCTCATAAATGTACCTTTGAATATAACGGACCTAATTAAATTATCCATATAGTCTTAGGGATCAAATGCAAAAATAATTAAAAATGTGAACCAATCTGTTACATGCTCAACCTTTGTCCATGCAGTTAATATCCTATACATGTGATGGGTTAGCTGCTGTAAAAAGAAAAAAAGAAAGAAGGCAAAGCCTCGATGTAACGACTAACGATCTCTGGTAGAAGGGGGGTAAGGGTAACGTATAAGGGAGGAAATATATTTACAAAATTTAATATATGTGAACAACTGAACATCTAGGTCAAATGTTTCTGCTTTCATTGCTTCGTTGGCATGAAGAAACAAACATAGGAAAATAGCAATTTTTGTGGTTACGTTTTCCAAGCGAGCTAGCTAAACCTGTGGTGTACGTGTACGATGGGTGCGGGGATTGCATAGGCCTACACATATGAAGTACACGGAGGTGAACAGAGCTGCAAACATGCGTGCGTGCAAAAGGAGATTATCACTGTGAGAATGGCCACGTCATGCATGTTCTCTCGACTCGCACGCACTCTATCAGCGCTCACAGGGCTCAGCTCATGCATCATCACCGTAGAGCTAGTCAGGCAGTATCTATAGACGACAGTACAACGCTGTATGGCGCGCCGTGAATCGAAACAGCCATGATTTTTCTCCGTGTATGATGATAAATTCCGACCTTCCCCACGCCGCGATGCATTTTTTAATCCTGGTCTCTACCTGGTCTCGAGCCAAACTCCGAGACCAGAAGCTTCGAGACCAAGATCAAGACCAAGACCACATCAAACGAAACCAATTAAGACCAAGACCAAGGCCACATCAAACTGGTCTCGAGACTAAGACCAGTTTCGAGACCTACAACACTGGGTATGAGGTGTTGTTAGAGAGTTATAAGATATTATTAATACTTATGAGGTGTTGTGATCAAGTGGGTTGTGAGGGTGTTGTGAGTGGGTTATGAGGTGTTCGTCGCCTCCGTGGTGCAGTGGCTAGCGTGCCTAGCTACGAATCTGCGGGCCCTGGTTCGATCCCGGGCCAGGGCAAGTCGGTGACCAGCCTATCCAGCTGTTCTTCCTTCCTTTCGGGGTTGATAAATGGGTACCTGGGGTAACTTGGGGAAGGTAACTGTGGTAACCCGGGAGTCACACTAGCCCTGTGTCCCGGGGTAACGGTTTCTCACCCACCACAGGCTCTAAGGGCTAATGCCACGGAGATGAGCACCGCATGCCACGCGCAGCTTAGCGTATGCTCCCAACTTTACCTTTTACCTATGAGGTGTTGTTAGAGAGTTATAAGACATTATTAATAATTATGAGGTGTTGTTAGTGGGTTGTGAGTGGGTTGTGAGGGTGTTGTGAGTGGGTTATGAGGTGTTGTTAGAGTTATAAGATATTATTAATAATTATGAGGTGTTGTTAGTGGGTTGTAAGGGTGTTGTGAGTGGGTTATGAGGTGGTGTTAGAGAGTTATAAGATATTATTAATAATTATGAGATGTTGTGAGTGGGTTGTGAGGGTGTTGTGAGTGGGTTATGAGGTGTTGTTAGAGAGTTATAAGATATTATTAATAATTATGAGGTGTTGTTAGTGGGTTGTGAGTGGATTGTGAGGGTGTTGTGAGTGGGTTATGAGGTGTTATTAGAGTTATAGGATATTATTAATAATTATGAGGTGTTATTAGTGGGTTATGAGTTGTTGTGAGGGGTTATGAGTGGGTTATAGATTTTATGAGTGGTTATGATGTGTTGTGAGTGGGTTATGAGTAGTTATGATTTGTTGTGAGTGGGTTATGATGTGTTGTGAGTGGGTTATGAGTAGTTATGATTTGTTGTGAGTGGGTTATGAGTAGTTATGATTTGTTGTGAGTGGGTTATGAGGTGTTGTGAGTGGGTTAAGAGGTGTTATGAGTTATTAATGAGTAGGTTATTAGGTGTTGTGACTTGTGAGTGGGTTGTGAGTTGAGTGAAATCCGAGACGCATCATTAACTTCACCTCATGTGGTTTTAATCACCTCACCTCACACACACACACACACACACACACGTGACATTTATCACCACTGTTACATAACCTAAAATTACGTGCCAGTTTCGCGAAGCCACGAAATTCAACCTCGGCCGCTAACCCCCCCCATAAACCCTCCTCCTCCCACAACCCCCCCCAGAACCTCACCTCCACCTCACCATAACCACATTTCACACCCTTTCAACCCCCTACACTTATCTCCACTAACCTCAACATTTCCATAACAGCCTCTTCTTTACTTCCGATATACTCCTATCATCTCCACTCATCTCCTATAGTTTCTTCATTCACTCCTATGTAAACTACGTCACTATCAGCGACTTTCTATTAGGAACTGAAAACCTACGAAAATTCGCTTCGATATTGTTGGAGTTTAAAAAAGAAACATTTTATGTGTTGCGGGGACATTCCGTTGGAAGCGTGGAGTTTCTCGCCAGCGGTGCTCAGTCTTGGCTCCGCGTCTGTCTTGTAGTCAACAATAAAACTCAAGGATCTCTCGACTTTCATGACCCTGGGCCACACTCTTACATGGCGCAGTTTACCTACACGGGTGGCCTAGGGTCCCGAGAGTCCCCTGTGCGGCAATTAGAGAGAACTGCAACTCCGACATGCCAGTGGTCGCTGGCAGTTTTAACTCACAATTTGGTGAAAAGTTGGTCAACTTGAAAGAAAAATATGGGCTTATTCCACTGCATTTAAAACACAAAAGTATAATTTTAAGAACGATTTTCTTCTATATGTATATTGTATAGAAGCCTGATTCTGTAAAACATGTATTTAACCAAATAACCAAGTAGGTTATAGTTGAGGAGGCGAGGTAAATGTTACTCTATGATATTATACAGTCAATAACGTATGTTTAGAAGTTATCTATACCTAGGCAGTCATATGTTCCTGTTATTATTGTGTATCAATCAGATAGAAAGCCTGGAAGTGCAATGAGTCGACGCGTGAAGTAGCAATGTTTTGATTCAATCTTCCCGCCACAATCTCCCCGCCACCACTCCCCGCCGCGGCGTGTCGCCTCCACAATTATAACCTACATTGTCGCAGCAACAAGCCGATTTCGGCATTCTTTATTCTTCGTTTTTCCAAGGCATTGCTTATTGTATTTTGACAAGCGTTTGCCAGACGCAGCAGTACTGTCTTAGAAAACAGTGTGAACATCACCCAAATTTTACATGCCACAATATACATGTTAAAAATATATTAAGCTTTGCTACTCGAGGCGAGTAATTTGCATTAAATTGCTATTATAGAACGTTCCATCGTAATGAATGTCATCCATATAATTAGTAGAACAACAGAAGAACTATATTTTTTGGTATTCAGATGCGGTGCATCAATGTTTATCGCGAAATTAATTTATGAAAAATATTAGTCGCGGAGCCAAAACACAGTAGACCAACCTTTGAGTTAAAACTGCCAGCGACCACTGGCATTTCTCGAGTTTCAGTTCTCTCCAATTAGAGAGAACTGCAACTCCGAAATGCCAGTGGTCGCTGGCAGTTTTAACTCACAATTTGGTGAAAAGTTGGTCAACTTGAAAGAAAAATATGGGCTTATTCCACTGCACTTAAAACACAAAAGTATAATTTTAAGAACGATTTTCTTCTATATGTATATTGTATAGAAGCCTGAGTCTGTAAAACATGCATTTAACCAAATAACCAAGTAGGTTATAGTTGAGGAGGCGAGGTAAATGTTACTCTATGATATTATATAGTGAATAACGTATGTTTAGAAGTTATCTATACCTAGGCAGTCATATTTTCCTGTTATTATTGTGTATCAATCAGATAGAAAGCCTGGAAGTGCAATGAGTCGACGCGTGAAGTGGCAATGTTTTGATTCAATCTCCCCGCCACAATCTCCCCGCCACCACTCCCCGCCGCGGCGTGTCGCCTCCACAATTATAACCTACATTGTCGCAGCAACAAGCCGATTTCGGCATTCTTTATTCTTCGTTTTTCCAAGGCATTGCTTATTGTATTTTGACAAGCGTTTGCCAGACGCAGCAGTACTGTCTTAGAAAACAGTGTGAACATCACCCAAATTTTACATGCCACAATATACATGTTAAAAATATATTAAGCTTTGCTACTCGAGGCGAGTAATTTGCATTAAATTGCTATTATAGAACGTTCCATCGTAATGAATGTCATCCATATAATTAGTAGAACAACAGAAGAACTATATTTTTTGGTATTCAGATGCGGTGCATCAATGTTTATCGCGAAATTAATTTATGAAAAATATTAGTCGCGGAGCCAAAACACAGTAGACCAACCTTTGAGTTAAAACTGCCAGCGACCACTGGCATTTCTCGAGTTTCAGTTCTCTCTAAATTAGAGAGAACTGCAACTCCGAAATGCCAGTGGTCGCTGGCAGTTTTAACTCACAATTTGGTGAAAAGTTGGTCCACTTGAAAGAAAAATATGGGCTTATTCCACTGCACTTAAAACGCACAAGTATAATATCAAGAACGATTTTCTTCTATGTGTATATTGTATAGAAGCCTCATTCTGTACAACATGTATATAACCAAATAACCAAGCAGGTTACAGTTGAGGAGGCGATGGAAATGTTACTCTATGATATTATATAGTCAATAACGAATGTTTAGAAGTTAACTATACCTAGGCAGTCATATTTTCCTGTTATTATTGTGTATCAATTAGATAGAAAGCCTAGAAGTGCAATGAGTCGACGCGTGAAGTCGCAATGTTTTGATTCAATCTCCCCCCCCACCACTCCCCGCCGCGGCATGTCGCCTCCACAATTATAACCTACATTAGGCGTATTTTGTAGTGTCCTTCCGGAGTAAAATTATACTTATTTAAGCTCCGCCCCTGCTTGCCATCACAAATTACGATTGTAGCGCTGCCAAAGCTCTTTCTTGATGTTGCCGCGAGTAAAAGTGTCGTACACTTCATTACCTCGTACAGAGGCTCAAGGAATATCGTTAAGGTTGACATTATTGAAGGCACAGCAAAGAGTAGTAGCGTGATTGTCTGTATTACACATCGATATCTAATTGTTTTGAGCTCTTAGAATGGCCTAGCATTGTTTTCTAACTCTATAGATGGACTTGATATTAAACTGAAATGTTTAGGGCGCTATGAAACTGTTATTTGAATATCTATTTGCTACACAGCCATTTCACGATGTGCGTCGAGGATGTTTAATGCTTTCATGGACCTGTACGTATGTAGGCTACGTGTACCTACATCTACGTTTCACGAATTATTCTTTGCCTAAACCTAGATGAATGCTGGTTGTGATTCATCCTCCAGTGCATCTCCCCCGTTTAACATCCATGGGCGGGTGTGTGGTGGGCGGGTGTGTGATGGACGTGTGGTGGGTGGGTGTGTGGTGGGCGGATGTATGATGGGCGTGTGGTGGGTGGGTGTGTGGTGGGCGGATGGGTGATGGGCGTGTGGTGGGTGGGTGTGTGGTGCGCGGATGTGTGATGGGCGTGTGGTGGGTGGGTGTGTGGTGGTCGGATGTATGATGGGCGTGTGGTGGGTGGGTGTGTGGTGGGCGGATGGGTGATGGGCGTGTGGTGGGTGGGTGTGTGGTGGGCGGATGTGTGATGGGCGTGTGGTGGGTGGGTGTATGGTGGGTGTGTGGTGGGCGGATGGGTGATGGGCGTGTGGTGGGTGTGTGTGTGGTGGGAGGGTGGTGGGCGGATGGGTGATGGGCGTGTGGTGGGTGGGTGTGTGATGGGTGTGTGGTGGGCGGGTGGTGGGTGGGTGGGTGGTGGTGGGCGGGTGGGTGCCTGGGTGGTGGTGGGTGTGTGGTGGCCCGTGGGTTACACACAGAGACCTTCCTACGCGTGTTGGAGCTGAATCAGACTGATGAAATGTTCGTATTAGTACCCTGCGATAGGTTCTCTAAAAGGCTTTCTTTTTGTGTGATATAACATATATACCAAATTTATACATTTCTATTGCAAATGTAATATCACTCATGAATATATTTAAGTATTTGACTATACTATAGCAATAATACACCAGTTTTGGTGCTAAGCCAGCAAGCATCAACGAAGATTCGGACACATTGAAAAATTCGAGGGATTGGGAAATTTGTTCCCAGACGTCGCTGGAGAATTTTAATATTTGTGGCTTCTTACCTGTTAAGAGTCACCTATTCTACTCCTTACTACTCCTTACCTACTCTTAATTAAATACAGTATCCTTTGCATGTCGTGCGCATGTAATGAATGTTGAATTGGATGAGAATTAAAGGAAAAGAGAAACATTTACGGGAGGAGTTTTGATAAGATTTTCTCATGCGCGCGATCTGATTGGCCAGGCTCTTGAAACCACCACTCACACCCACGACTGTAAAACTTTACAGGAAAAGAGTAAAATATCGCTGCCGGAGTGTATCTGCTCAGTTTTCTATGCACGCAAAGGAGTAAAAAATATGTGGGCGGAGCTTAAATAAGTAAAATTTTACTTCCAAGGGCATGGACAAAATACGCCTATTGTCGCAGCAACAGAACGATTTCGGCATTCTTTATTCTTCTTTTTTCCAAGGCATTGTTTATTGTATTTTGACAAGCGTTTGCCAGACGCAGCAGTACTGTCTTAGAAAACAGTGTGAACATCGCCCAATAAAACATGCTACAATATACATGTAAAAAATATATTAAGCTTTGATACGCGAGGCGAGTAATTTGCATTAAATTGCTATTATAGAACGTTCCATCGTAATGCATGTCCTCCATATAATTAGTAGAACAACAGTAGAACTATATTTTTTGGTATTCAGATGCGGTGCATCAATATTTATCGCGAAATTGATTTATGAAAATATTAGTCGCGGAGCCAAAACACAAGTAGACCAACCTTTGAGTTAAAACTGCCAGCGACCACTGGCATTTATCGAGTTGCAGTTCATTGGAATTGGGGGACTGAAAGCGGGACTTGAGGAGAGACGAGACAAGACAGAGCCGGCCGGCTCACCTCATGGCACACACACCACACTGCCGCCCTGGACAACACCACCGCCCTGGACAGTACCACCACCTGGGTTTGCACCGCCACTGTCACACAAAACCCCCCTCGTTTTTTTTGGAATTTAAAAAAATAAATTTTTTTTTTTTGGGGTGGCCCCCCCCCCCCCTCCCTTTAAAAAAAAAAAAAAAAAAAAAAAAAAAAAAAAAAAAAAAAAAAAAAAAAAAAAAAACCCCCCCCCCCCCCCCCCCCCCCCCCCCCCTTTTTTTAGAGCCCCTATTCCCCCCTTTACTCAAAACCCCCCTTTTTTAAAAATACAACCTTTGCACGCCATGTTTTTTTTTGGGGAAATGGAAAGCTTTTGGGGGTTTTGGTTTCTCAGCGCGCGCTGACCAAAGCCTTTTTAACCCCCACCACCCCCACCCCTGAAACGGGAAGGAGGTAAATTCGCTGCCGGAGTATCGCTGTTTTTCACCGCAAGGGGAAAAAAAAGGGGCGGACCCCAAAAAAGTAAAATTTTATTTCCCCAGGGGGCAAATCCCTTTTTCCACCAGGTTTCCATTCTTTTTCCTTTTTTCCAAAGGTTTTTTTTATTTTAAAACTTCCCCCCCAAAACTTAAACATCCCCAAAAAAACGTAAATATACTTAAAAAAAAAAACTTTGCCCGTTTTTCTTTTCAAAAAAAACTTCCATCTTTTGTCCCCCTTTTTTCACGAAACTTTTTTTTTTTCTCTCCTCTTTTTCCTTTTTTTTTATCCCGGGCCCCTTCCCCCTTTTTTCTCCCGCCTCTTTTTCGGTTGCATTCTTTTCTACCTTCCGGGCCCCCGCTCCCTCTCCCCCCCCCCCCGCCCTGGCCCCACCCCCTCTCCCCCTTTTCAACCCCCCCCTTTAAACTAAAAACCCTTGGGCCCCCCCTCCTTTCCCCCCTTCCCTAAACCGGCCCCTCCCCCCAATCCTAACAACGCACCCCCCCCCTCCCCCCCCCCGGGCTTCTCCGTCGCATTCCTCCCCTTTCCGCTTCCTCCCTCCTTCTGTTCCCCCCAAAACCCCTCCCCCCTCCTCCCCCCTCCCCCCTTTTCCTTTTCCTCTCTCTCTCTCTCTCTCTCTCCCCCTTTCTCTCCTTCCTCTCTCTCTCTCTCCCCAAAAACCCCCCCTTTCACTTTAAGGAAAAATTTTATAAACTATAGTAGGGAGACAGGGCGACATTCAAAAAGATTTAAGGCCACGGTTTTCGCTCACAATCCCTCTATTTCTAAACCCCGGAGCTAGGGGGTACCCCATACGGACATGGCAGTAGCGGCACTGATCGCTATGGGCATCGTAGCTGATTGGCACACTACATGACGTCCGCCTCGCCACAAATCAAAATTGTGAAAAAAACAACGTGCCAGCCTCAGATTGTGTCTCAAACGTGCCCCAAAAATCAAAAGGGGCAGCAGCCGGGGCCTCATTTTAAAGGACGTTGTATTTATTTCTATTTTCTAGCTTTTTCCCTCATTCTTTCACCCCCTATGTCCCTCCGTCGCTTCAACCTTTTTTCTACCCCCCCATACACGGGGGTAACACCCCGGGGGTGGCTTGTATTCCCTTTTGTTTCTATTATTATTCCTTCAGGTATAGGGCGCTCTTTTTCTTCTTTTTGTGATCTTTTTCGTTTGATAATCTTTCGTAGCTCCCTTTCCTGCCTTTTTGGGGAACCCCACCCCGGGAGGTGGGTCCCAAACCCCCGCTACCCCGGTACCCATCACTGTTGGAGGGACAAGGGCTTGGGTTTTATTTAAGGAAAAGGCACCCCAATCCCTTTCATCTGCCGGGGACCGTGCGTGGTGTTGTCTGGTCGCTAGTCGTACCCCCCCGGTGTGGTGAGATCACTGAGATCCGCCGCTCACCCCGACTCTGGGGCCCTCCCCCCAAAAAAAACTCCCCACACTCGGGGTTTTTTTTATGTGGCCTAAAATTTTTCTTTGAAACTTGCCCTTTCAGTTCTTGAGTCAAAAACCATATAACTAAATTTATATATTTGTATGTATTTGCGTCCTCCACCCACCCTATGGGCATCGCCTTTTTTTGCAATTACGTTTTTAAATACGTCTCAATCTCCCCAGAATCCCAAACGCTGATGACAGCGCTAAGTTGTTAAGCATGGCTTTAGCGTCTCTAATGTGGCCCCCCCATTATATCGGCTCGGGTGTGCAAAAAAGGAAACACCACAAAAAACCCATCCCCACCCACCACACTAAAAAAACCCAATCAAAACCGCTCGAATCCCCTAAAACTTGATAAATGAATAAAGGTTTGAATAATAATTATAATATTATATATAATTTATATTTTAATTATATATATATATATATATATAATATATATAATTTATTATATTGGTGTGGTGTGGTGTGTGGGGGTTTTGTTGTGTATGTTTGAGCGAAGAGAAGAGAGGAGAAAAAGAAGAGAGAGAGAAGAGAGAGAGAGAGAGGAGAGAGAGAGAGAGAGAGAGAGAGAGAGAAAAGAGAAGAGAAGGAGAGAGAAGAGAGAGAGAGAGAAAAGGGGAAGGAGGAGGGGAGAAGAGAAGAAATTTCTAACTCCATTAAAACCTTTGGACACGAAAAAAATAAAAAAAATAGGGGCCCCCAATAAAAAAATTCCTTCAGGAAACTCTCCCCCCTCCCCCCCACATACCAAAACCGGAAAGCCTTCTGCCAACCTGCAGGCGAAAGGGGGCACTCTGAAAAAACTGCCTAGGAAAAATTAAAGTCAGTTTGTCTGACGGGCTTCTTTTCAAGGGTCAATCGCTCACGCGAGAGACAAATGGTTCTTTGACAAGATCTCAACCGTCACACAGAAAACGCCCCCCTTGTTCACACTCACCCCGTTTCCTCACTCCTCCCTTTCCTACTCCTGTCCCCCTCTCCCAGCCTATCACCAACAATGGGCTTCGCTTCACACAAAACAACAGACCCCACACCACAACCTACCCTTCCCCCTGCCCTGCCCATCCAAAAACCCCACCAGCCCCCACCCATATCAACCGGGGGGCCCGGAACTATGGTCCCAGTAAATCCGCGATCACTCACCATCATATCTGCCAAGTCGGGTCTCCCAAACCCAAAATCGGGGACCGAAATTTAAAAACCCCCGTGATCCCTCAAACCCGGAATCGTTCGGCAGTAGAGCCTTCCTCCAGTCAACCCGACAAATTTGGACGATAAAATGGGTATTAGGTGGCATCCGCGGCAGGACACGCGGGGCCTTTGGGGGTATCGCTGTCTCCTTTCACAAGGTCTGTCGTCCAGCCACTTTAAACATCTCCAAAACCCCTGGAATGATGTTTTCAAAATTGGGCTCACCATCACAGCGCTTTCCTGCTGTTGTGTGGTACCCCCCCCATGGCAGGGGAGGACCTTTGATATCTGCACACTCACCTGGGTCCTGTTTCAACAACACCCTGTGGCCGTTGTCTCATAGCGAAGAACCACATCTAGTTGTAAAATCCTTTGATGCTTCCCCACAGTGTTGGTCAACAACCAAATTTACTTCCCCACCAAAATTTCCGGCTATCATTTATTCTGTCATCATGATCTCCCCGACAGTGTCGTCACCGTTCCCCCTCGGGGGCTTAAACATCAATCCTGGCGATCCCAAGTAAAATCAAGTTGCAGCTCAGAGGGATCCCCCACAACCCCCCAAATGGCTGTGGGGGAGAGCAATGGGGCGGTCTTTGACGCGCTGCAAAAAAACCCCCTGGGCACCATTCTCGTCAAAGATGTAAAACCAGGTACACACATTCCCCGTACTCTGCTTTAACTCCAAAGAAAATTTCCAAACCAACTTACACTGCCCAAACCCCTTATAAGCCCTGGGTTTTGGGTTACCATGTAGGATGGTGCTGTGAAAAAATCGTGCCGGCGGCTCTACTCACGCCTCCACCCACCCTAACAAAAGGGGCGCTACAGACACCTTGTGCGCAATGAAAAAAAATCCAACAAAGGGCTCAACGCGCTGGCAAGACGACCTCAAAACAAGCTCAGTGGTCGTTTATGGGGGAACAATCCTGGTGGCCACATTAAACAGCAACAAGGTTTTGACAACTGATGAAAACCTCCTCCGCTATTCAAGTCTGACGGCACAGTGGCCACCAAGAACAAAGGGCAAGGCCCGGGGGCTCGCGACATTTTTTTCCAACAAAAAACGTACCTGATCCCCCGATCCATCCCACTTTTGCCCTCCTCACCAAAACCACCTTTCTAACCTCCTATAACTAGTGAGGAAGTTCGCTGACACTTGTTCAGGTCGACAACAAAGAAGGCCTTGGGGCCCAGACACATTTCTTTTCCAAAACCTCAAACGCTGCGCCCCTCAGTAGCAAGCCCCCTTTCTACTATTTTCAGCACTCCTCACTCTGGAAGTGGGCCCCCCCTGTGGGAAGGGTGCCCAAATGGGGGCAATACATAAAAAAGGAAAAGACTACCCCAAAACTATGGGCCCTCTCCCCTTTTTTCAGTTCTTGGGAAGACCTGGAAGTATAATTGCCGCAAAATATCCTTTTTTCCTCCCCACCTTCTTACATCAAACAAATTTTGGGTTCCGAGCAACGGTCGCGGGCCCACCTATTCTCCATCTGTCCACCCCAAAGGCATAAGCGTCTTGACCAAAGAAAGGACACATAGTCATTGCCCTTGACATTGCGGGGCTTTTCAGGTGTGGCATCAGGGGGCCCCAAACCCAAAATGAACATTTTTGGGGGTCCGCGGTCATCTTCCCGCTCCTACTACAAGACTACTGCTGGGCAGATTTCCAGGGGTGGTGGCGGTCAACCTCAAAGGAAAAAACCCTCTTTCCACGTCCCCCAGGGGAGTGTTCTTTGGCCCTCTCCTCTGGAAAGATTCTTTATGACTTGCTCCGCTCTCCCAGAGGCCTCTGCCCATACTGCCCCCTTTCTTCCCCTGCGACAGGGTGATCCCGCACGACTGTCGTCATAAACAGTCCTCCAAAACCCTCATCTCATGGGGGCGTCGATGGGAATGATCTCGCTCCAGAAAAACCCAGGCGATGCTCATCTCCCGACGACACGTCCTCCTGATACTCCTCCCCACTATCTTACTGGGTGGGAGGCCGGGGCCCCTCAAAGTCCCTCTCCTCTTGGGGTGGAAGTGAATAGCTCCTACCTTCACCGCCACATCCCAACCCTTGCAAAGGGAAAACCGCCTGGAAACTTAGCTTTGTCCGGCGTGTCTCACCCTTCTTTACTCCCAAGGGGTCACCACCTTAATGCCTCAGTCCCCTCCCTTTTGGATACGCCCCTCTCACGTGGTCTTCCTGCCCCCCCTTCTACCTGGCCTTCTTGAAAAGGTCAGGGGCCCCAGCCCAACGGGTTTAAAACGTCTGAAGGTCTGAGGGCCACTTCTCCCTCCCCTGCAAACCTTGCGCCGTCGGACGTAGCAGGTCTGGGGCTCGTTACAAACCACAAGCAGCATGTCCCCACCCGGCTGTCTCCGACAGCCCTGGGCAAGACCCCGCCACACCCCCGAACTGCTGCTACCATGGGCCACAACTGATCGTCCCTTTTTCCAGGAGGGGACCTCTCTGCGTTCCTTCCTTCCCCTACAAAATGTGGAACCGTGGTCGCAACCTTCACTCACCTTTTCCCCCGACTTTCAAGGTTTCTTTGAACGCTTGGTAAGGCCCCTTATAATACCTACCTATAAAACCCTTAAAACCCCGCTTAAGTTCAAATATGTTATATATTATTTGTAGTAATGAAAAAAAATGAAAATTAAATAGTAACACATTTCATGTAAAATTCATTTTAAAATAAATAGTGAATTAGAGAATAATAAATTTTGAATAGTAAAAAATGTTGTATGTTAAACTGGAAAAATCTAAATTCCTAAAATCAAGTAGTTCTCGTATCCATCAGAGGGAGAGAGGAGAGGAGAGAGAGAGGAGAGGAGAGGAGAAAGGAAGGGGAATTTTGGAGGGTGGTGTGGTACGGGGTGTTGCTGCGCGCTCGTTTCTTTTTTTCCCACACTTGAATCGGAGTGCCCTTGCTGGTTACATTCGGGAATTGCGGCCCGGGGCATGAGTGTTAAAACAAGGGTGCGGTTGGCCGCCCTGGGCCCCAGGTTTTCGTTAGGCTCTGTGTGATGGTGAGGTTCGCTGTCTGGGACGCACTGGTGGGGGGCAGGTCCCACCCCTTTATCGACAGAGGAAACGATTGTGTTGCGGGGCGTCGTTGTTTGGGGCCAAGTGTACAGTGGGGGCGTGGGCAATTTCTTTGAGTGCACCCAGGGCCTGGGGGAAAGTGTTTTTGATTTTGGGTTTAAGTGTAGAGCTAAAGCGGGGGGGTCGAGTTTCGTTTCCCAAATTTCCGGTAAAATCAGTGATTTATGCTAAAAAATTTAAGAAGTTAGTGATGAGGCTGGCCGACCTTCGCATAAAAACCGGGGTCCTCGTACCCCCCCCAGTCCCAATCAGTGACGTTTTAAGATTTGGAGATGTTTCGAGTCGGCTAGAAAACGCGCAGCGCCGGCGCGGGCAGGCGTGGGGGGCACGGGGGGGCTACGGGAAAGCCTCTCCCCCGAGGTGGCGGCGGGGGCCAGTCGGATCTCCCAACGGGAAAACGCCTCAGCCATGGCCCCAAATGACAACGCCCGTGAAGTTTTGCCGTAACTGTGGCCGCAAGTGCGGAGGGGAAAAAGTGTCCACCCTCTTCGTCACCTGTCACACTGCGGGAAGACGGGCCACTTCAGGCCGTGTGCCGGGGCCCCAAACACCGAGGCGCCACCGAGCACCACCGGGGGCGCACGGGGGCGGCTCCGGGGGACGTCGCCACCTGAGGTGGGGGTGTCGTGCAGTGACTCACCGGGCGCGCTCGAGGTGAAACCTCTTTAAATGAATTATAAAAATATTACAAAGACTTTATGAAAAAACCCTCGTATATTAGCCCTCTCCGAGATCCACAAAAAAAATTGGGAAAATTAAAAATTCTGGGGGGAAAAGGGAAATTTTTTTTTCCTTTACCCCAAAAATCCCCTTATAATATACTTCCTTTTACGCCCCACCCCTTAGATGAGGGACAAAAACCTCCCTCAAAAGGGGGGGGGGGGGGGGAACAAACCACCACTCTGTAATTATTGAAGGGTCCCGGGGTTTTGGTGGAAAAATTTCCACAGTCGCCACTTTAAATTCGGTTTCCCTTTAAAAAGTATCAAAAATTTTACTTATTTTTTTAAAGGCCCACCCAGCTATTCTAAAAAAAAACAAATAAATATATTATTGGGGGAATTACTACGTAAGAACGCCTTTCATTTAGTACCAATAAAACCCTTTTAAAAAAAATACTTTAACAGGCAGGGAAATTTGGGTTTTTTCCTTTAAACCGCTCCCGAACAATAATTTTTATGAAAAAACATTTTTTTAATTTCCCCCAAAAAATAAATTCCCCAAAAGGGTGCGAATTTGGCCCCACTTGTTTCCCTCAGTATACCCCCCCCAAAGGGAAAACTCAAAACTCCCAAAAAAACTATCCATAACCCCATTTAAAACGGTTGGGCCATCGGGACTCAAACTAAAAATTTCCCTAACCCCCCGGTTTCCCCATTTACTTCACGTTTTTGCGGGAAACTTTAGTCTACGGGGCTTCTTGCCCATCAGTGACTCCCGGGCCGCCAGTGACGTCCCTTCCCTCCCGGTGAAGTTTGAACCAGGTTTTCGCGCAAAACCCACCTGCGGGAAACCCTTTTTACGTCACTGCCCTTGGGAGCGGGGCCCCCTTCCCAGCCTCACTTTTTTTCGGAGCCCCCAAATTTTTTGGGGCCGTATTTTTAAAAATTTTTTCGCCAGTTTTTTTTAAACGCCACGACGCCCCGCCAGGGCTGCTCCGCCAGGGCTGGCAAGGGGAGAAGTATTGGAATAGCCCTGCGCGTGAGTTCTGCTGAACTTTCCCCCCCAAAACCGGGCGATAACTTTTTTGCTTTCATTTTTATACTTTTTACAATACCCCAAAGCATTTCTGAATGGGAAAAACCTTTTTTTGCGACGGAAAAATTATGTGTAGGGGCGTTTTTTTTTAAAAGGGAAAATAAGGTTTTTTATATTATTTTCAAAACCCCATCGGGGTTTCCCAACCGCGCTACGCACCCACCCCCTTTCCACCCCCCCCCGAGGTGGTGTTTTGCCTTTTCTTTCCAAATATTTTTGGGGTTTAGGGACCATATTGCCCCAATTAATGTTACTTTTGGTTTTTTTTGGTGAGGGCATTTTTTACTTAGTTTATAGGTCCTCTCACCCCCTTCATAAAAATTTCAGTAAAGACGTGACTATGATATAAAGGCTCCCGCCCTAAAAAAATTTTTTTTCTTTTGTATTCAGATAGAATTGAATAGTTTTTTTTGTACAATATCGGGTTATTTTTGGTGGGGGCGCCCTTTACATTGAGCTTTTCAGGGGCCCCTTTTACCCCCCATATATTAACGTGAAAACGTCTTATAATGTGTGCCCCCGGGACACTAAATTAGTTTTTTTTTGGAAAATTTTTTAAACACAAAACCAAAATTTTTCTAAAACCTTTGGGATTATCTTTTACCTTAATAGTTTCCGGGAAAACTTCTCTCAATTTTTCCCCGTCGCAAATCACAAACTTTCGGAGTATAAAAATCTTTTAGTAGGAGGGGAGTGTAAAAGGAAGGGGGGGCAGTCAGTTCGTTCCCCAAGTTTTTTGGGTACACCGAAATTTTTAGTAACCAAAAAGTTTTTTCGTAGCCCTATATAAAACCATAGTCTTTTTCGTAAAACTAGTTTCGATTTAACTTTACTACTAAAAGTTACAAAACGATCACGTATGTACGCAAAACTCAAAATCAGTGTACAAAACAACACAAAACCTTTGAAACAAAAAGCCCCCTGTAACATTAGGAGTTTTAAAAAAACCAAACCCCTAACCCCGGGTTACAGGGAGTTTCGTACCCGGGTTTTTTTTTTTGTTGTTTCGTACACTGTTTTTTGATTTTTGCGTACAAAAACGTGATGTCTTTTTTTCGTCCTCTGTGAAAATTTCCCAACTCTAGCTGAGTGTACAAACGACTAGGGTTTTTCATAAAACCCAAAGAAAAATTTTTGGTGTACGAATCTACTGGGTACGAAATACTTGTAAACAATTGCCCCTGCACCCCCTCCCTACCTCACAAACCTCCCCATGTTTTAACCTAATAAAGTCAAACCCTCTTTAAAAAAAGTTCCGGGGCAAAGGGAAATAGAGGCGATGCGGCCCAAAAGAGGAAAAAGAGGGATTTTTGACATAAACATTTTTTCCCCTCTCCCCCGAAAATGGGATTTTATTTTTTCCCCAAAAAATAATTTTTTTGCTGGAAGCTCTTTTGAGAGAAATTTTTCCAAAAACCCAAAAGGTAAAAAAACCATCCCCCAATTGGGGAGGAATTCTGGTCCAAGTGAAAAATATTATACCTTTTATTTTTTTTTATCAAAATAAAATTTTAAATGATTTACAATTTTTGGGTTAAAATTTAGAAGGGTAAATATGCATTTTTCCAATCAATACTCACTTTTGGGCCCAATACCCTACTGATAAAACTAGGGGCCTGTGGCCCCCCGGCCCCCCCTTGCTAGTTCACTAACCAAACCAAATTTTTCATTTATGCGCTTAAATACTGTTTTTGAGGACAAAACTTTGTCATGAATTTTTTAAAAAATATTTTTGGGAATTTATTTTGATACTTTTTTTTGGGGTTGATTTTTTTTCTCTGTTTTTAAAAGTTTAAGAAATTTTTTAAAATAAATGTTAGATTATTATTTTTTCATATATTTTTTTCCAGATTATGGAGCACTGCTAGTTTTAAAAAGATTAAAATGCTTGATCCACCCAAAGCAGGGGATCAATTCCCAAAGACAAACTTAAAAGACGAAAGACAGCCTAATTTTTTCCTGAGCGAGACTGATTTTGGAAATTTAAAAATTTTGGTTGGAAATAAACATACTGAAAACATTTCCAAATTTTTTAATATCACAAACCTATATATTTTTTGTCTTTGTACTTTTTTAAGGGGTAAATGAGTTAAATGATTAATATCAAAATTCCCTTTTGGAATTTTTGATTGATTGTACAGGGTTTAGGTTAAGTTGGGGGAACTTTATTTAATGATTTATATCCCTGCTGGAAGTATCTGATAGTGTGTAGGGTTTTATTTTAAATTTGGGTAACTATATTTAAGATTTATATCCCGGGTTTGGAAGTATCTGATATTTTTGGTAGCAGGTTGGGTTAAAGGGGTGAACTATTTTTAAATGATTTATTCACTGCGGGGAAGTTCGGATGGGGTGTGCGGGTTTAAAGGTTTAAAGGGGGTGAACTATTTTTTAATGATTTTAATATCCTGGGAAAGTATCTGATAGGGTGTACCGGGTTGGGTTTTAAGGGTGAACGATTTTTTAATTATTCATAAAAACAAGGGAAAATATCTGACATTTTTGTAGCATGTTAAGTGGGGGATGTTGGGTTAAATGATGAAGGGTTTTCTGTTTACCTAATAGAAATTTTGAGAAACATTATCCCCAATGAGTTTTCCGTCGCAAAACACTACTTTTTTTAGAGATAAAAAGATGCTTTTTTGTAAGGGGGGAAATGTATAGGAAACGGGGGCGTCATTCCGGGGAACACAAGTTTTTTTTCGTACACCCCCTTTGATTAGTACACCAAAAAATTGTTTCTAGTCTTTTTAAAAAATAGTCTTTCGTCCTCAGCTCAGGTTGAACAAGTTACGAAACGACTCCGATGTACGAAAAAAAAATAAAGTCGTGTAAAACAAAACCCAAAAAAAGGGTACGAAAAAACTTTTGGGGAGAAACAACCCCTGTAACCTATAGGATAGGGAAAAAATTAACTCCCACCTTTACTCACTAAAAAAACCCTACCTTTTTGACTCACTAACCTAAACCCCACATTTTAACCCATCACCCAAGGCCAAAACCCCATTTAAAAAAATGTGTTTTAATTTTCGATACTTGGGAAATATGATCGATTGCTTTCATGTTAGGTTAAACGGGGATAAATTTTTTTCAATTCCCCTTCCGGAATTTTATGATCGACTTTGCCCTTTTTGGTTTTGGTGATTTTTCTTTAATAAAATCCTAATGGAAGTATTATATAAATATTTTGCCGGGTTTGATAAGTATGGCGAGTTTAATTATAAATTGAAAAACTATCTTTGGTAAAAATTTTGGAAAATGGGCATTCACCTTTATTTCGAGGTCGAAACTTAGTTTTCCTGAATAGTTTTTTATGTGTTTTTAATGAAACTGGCATCGTTTTTTTTCGGAAATAAAGTTTGGTTTTCAGGTGTGGGGGCCCGCCCCGCCCCCAAACCCTTAAATTTCTCCGCTTTGCCCCTGCCATAGGGTTTTAATTTTCTTTTTTTCCTTTTATCTGTTACTAAACCCAAAACCCCCCCTCTAAACCTAATCTAATTTTAAACCCAACTTAAAAGTTTTTTTGGCTGAAATAACGGGGTTTTCGGGAGTACATGTAACACCATTTTATTCAAAATTTCCCATGGGAAATGGGGTTCAAAATTTCCCTAATGAATAATTCCCACAAAGATATGTTTGTTTTTTTTTGTTTTTTTGTTTAAGGATAATTCCTCAGAGCCCTGTGATCTAAACCCCTGCCAATTTGTGTTGGGCCCAAACCACCAACCCCCGGGAAAGGGGGGGCACAAACCCCCGGCTAACAACCCCGGTTTCCCTTCACTGCTGGGGGACAGGGGCTCGGGGTTTTTTAAAAAAGAACCCCCCATCTATCTTTGCTCCGCCCGGGTCTAAACCCCCCACTTCTCGGTTTTGTGGGGGGGGGGCCCCAACCACTAACCCACGGGGTTAAACCCTATGCAAATGTAGTAAAAACCTGGGCTTTTTTGGGAAACCCCCCTCCGAATAAAACCCTATCTTTGCACGAGTTGGTGGTTAAAAAAAGGTTAAATGGGTTAAAAATACAACTGCCTTAGGGACTATGACAATTTTGCTCGTTATTCAGTGATGAACGAACTTAAATTATTAATAACAAATTGTCTGGAAAAAATTTGTACAAGAAAACAAACCGGCTATAACTTGATAGTTTTTTTCTTTAAACCCTTTAATATATTCCTTGGGTGAGGTCAATGAGCATCCCCTTTCCCCAGTGGATTAGGGGTTGCCTTAAAGTAATCGTCCCGAAACCCTTTTATCATTCCCGATTTTAAAGCCCTCAAATCATAGCCATTAACGAGTAATTTAACAAACCCTCGTCCCCTTTTTTTTATCCATCCCGCCGTTTTTTTAAAAAATCCCCCAATCAAAATCTGCAAATTCCCCGAGTTTTCAAAAGCTCTCAAGGTTTGGGAACGCTTTAGGGTCGGTGGGCGTACCCCCCCGGGAGGGTCAAACTTCCCGCGCTGTCAAAAGGCACGTAAAAACAGAGATAAATATAGTACTTGAAAAATTTGGGTGTTTTTTGATAGATTTTTTTTGTATATGCCACTGCGGGTCCTTTTTGGTGGGAGCAAGACAGCTGTGCCTTTTTGAGAAAAGTTTGCACACGGGAAAAGGGGTGGCGTTTGTGGGTTGATACACGCCTAAGGTTTGGGGCGGCATTTTTGGGGGGGAGAAAAAGGCGCCCCCCCTTTAAAACGTGACTCAGTCCAACAAATATACCAGACCAGGTTGGCCCCCGGTTTGACAGGGACGCCAGGACTGGCAAACAGCGGTGGCCCCCACGACTGGGGAGGCTTTGCCCCTTTTAAAAAGACCCAAATAAACCGTTTTTTGGAGTGGGCGTGGCCCCGTGGTGGAGACCCTTGGTGGGGTGGCTGTCACACTTTCCCGCCTTTTTTTTCCCCCCGCATATTTTCCAACTCTATGCTGGTTTGTTAAAGCTAGTATGTTTGGTTTTTCCCAGTAATGACGTTTGACTGTTTGCTCCAAAACAACCATAGGATTTTTTCGAAAGTACCTTCATTTTGATTCCCACCCACATGGTTTTAAAACCTTTTTTACCAAACCATGTTTTTTGGGGAAGTGCCGGTTTCCCCCCCTGCTGAAACCCGGCTCTGCTAAAAAAAACCCGTTCATCCACCTCGTAAATCGGGCTCAAACATAGGTTTCCCTGAAAAATCTGAGGTTCGTTTTCCCCATATTAAAACGCGAAAACCCGCGTCATTTCTTTCGGGGTCAATTGAGCATCGTTTTTCTGATTGTCACAGGGGACAGCTTCACTGTCTGACCCGAAGTACAATCGCTCCATCATAACATTTGCCGACAGGTGTCAGACAGAGTGTCTGCGGGCGCCCCTGTTCTGACGTCTCAATAACAGTCGTACCCCTTTTGGGAGGAAGATTTTTTTTCGCGCGCTTTTTACAAAAGTGGGTTTTTTTTACGGAAAAAAGGCCGGGAAACAATTATTTTTGGTGGATTAGGTGTTTTGAATGTGCATTCAACATAATTCGGCAAAAAAAAATGGGTCTGGACGTTTACTTTAAGAGAGCCAGCATCGTCACTCGTAGCAGTGGTGTCGACTGTAGATGTAAACAAACTTGAATTTCCCGCGATTTCAAGCGCCATTTCCCCAGAGTCGAGCGAGAATAGGAGAAGGTTAGCGCTGGCGAACACTCACGTCCCCCAACCCTGGCGTTCGCCAGGGTGGCGTAAGCCAGTGTTAAAAGTAAGGTTTTTCCTGAGGCTGGCGTTCGCCTGGCGGAGCATTGGCAGGCGATCGCCAGCCCAAGCGGAAGGTTAATAGTACGGCCCTTTGTCCGCGTCTACGGGGGCGTGGCGATCAGTGACGTCACTCTGACATCACTGATCGCCACGCCCACGTAGACACGGACAGCAAAAACGTGTAGTGTGACCCCGCATAAAGGGTGGGGATCGAGGCCTCCGCACGGGGGGGTGTGCCTGCTGCGCTATTTGACGACTATATAATTTCTTCAAATGTATTATAAGTTTTAAAAGGGTTTCGCAGAAGTGGATTAATACTGCACACCTATACTACTATGAGCAAAAAAAAACAAAAAAAAACGTGAGTGGTAAAGGCGGTAGTGATGCGCAGTTCTCGTCCATTATAACCATAAAAATATCTCCATCTGAAAAAACACTAATTTTTTTGGGAAGGACAAAAATAGTCAGTGTCTCAGAAAAAGACTGCGCGCAGTCCTTGTCCATTTTTACCTTATTTTGTAACAAGCGTAGCCTACAGGTTTCTTGTGAAGCATATAATAACTCATGGTCTTTCCTCACTGGGCTCACCGATAACGAGGCACTTGGCGCGGATTATGTTATTCATCGCGGTGGCCTAGTTGCTCATTATTTGCCTCCTTCAGGTAACGGACGAATGTCGTTACACCACTCTAGGTTTTGAGTCCTCAAACACTGCAACACTGGCACTTGTTTGCTTGGTGCTTCATCATTAACTTCCACTGCTTTTTTCCTCATCGAAGAATGCAATTTTCGCGTCACTTTTCTGCCTGCTTCTATTTTGTTTTAATGAGACAGATCGTTATCTGTACAAAGGAAATGCGCCCAAGTTATAGATAAGTGATAAAGGAATTCATATATTCAAGTCTTTTTTGGGGTTCGGCATGCGCGTGTAACAACGATGAACTGAGGAGGAATGTTTGTTGACTAAAATGTCGCAGGGTTGCTAGGCGACGATCTACAGGTGCCAAGTAGGTTATATAGGAGGCGGCGGTGTAGCGGTCCAGGAGGTTTGGTTTTATCCAGAAGGTTGTGTTTCGGATGCCATGTAGGGCGCCAGAGGTACGATGATTACTTTTCATTTCATCCCGCCGCGCGGAGAGGCAACAGCTTGCTCCCGGCTCCTGCCTCCCCCCAGCCGCCCCCACGGCCGGAGATTCCGTGGCGGATTAATTCGCCGTAGGATACTCTGGGTGGATTTACCCACTCATCTTCATCATTTATTACATTTTTTCATCTTCACTGTCTTCAGTAAGTATATCTTTTGCGTCGTATTACCCAGTAATTGAATATATATAAGCACACTCGATGAGAGACGAATCTTCTTGTAAATCAAGGAAGCGTAGCATTGCTTGTTACGGTTGCATGTAACAGGGCGCGGCGTTCTGTCAGGAGGCCTTGCCTTGCATCCCTCTGTCACCGGGCAGCGCGGTATCTCAACATGTAACGGCAGCATGTTATTTCTCCGTCAGGAGGCCGCCTGACACCCCAGTCACGGGGGAAGCGAGACCAGCTGAGGCAGCGGCCTCTCTCAACTGCCTGTTGTTCTTCGTCAGGTGGCAGCCTGTCCTTCCACAATATCGGTGTAATGCTCTCACCATGTAGCGACATGATTTGTTCCCCCGTCAGGAAGCAGCCTAGCTGCCATTCCTCCCGTCAAGAGGCAGCTCGGCATATCTCCCCCATGTAGCGACCTCATTTTGTTCTCATTATTTATACATTATTTTCATTATATACCTTCAGTGTCACTCGGCAACAGCGAAATATCGCAAAAACATGACCCCATACTAGTTATGTATGATAGGTATGTCCACATTGTGTTCATGTGCATTTGTAGTCTGTGTGTAATAAAAGCACGCGGCGTAAGGGGTTTCAGCTTAGTCTCGACACACGGCGTATTGGTGATCTTCACAAAGATGCCCTTTTTCCTTTACTAGATGAAACCTCAATTAATCAATTGATTAAATAAATTGCTCTCTCCCGCTCTCTCTCTCTCCGACCGCTCTCTCCTTCCCCTCTCTCTCTCTCTCTCTCTCTCTCTCTCTCTCTCTCCCTTTCTCTCTCTGTGAAAGAGAGAGAGAGAGATATATAAGGGAAAGAGAGATGAGTGAGATATATGGGAGTAACCAAAAAAACTTTATAATTCTCCTCTCTCTCTCTCTCTCTCTCTCTCTCCTCTCTCTCTCCCCCGTTCTCTCCCCCCCTTTTTTTTATATTATATATATATATAAAAAAAAAAAAAAAAAAAATAAATTTATATATATATATATATATAATATATAATATATATATTATATATATATATATATATATATATAATATTATATATATATATATATATATATATAAGAGAGAAGAGAGAGAGAGAGAAATTTGAAAGGTTTTTGGTTACTCTCTCATATCTCCTCTCATATCTCTTTCACTTCTCCCCTCTCTCTCTCTCTCTCCCCTCTCTCTCTCTCTCTCTCTTCTCTCTCTCTCTCTCTCTCTCTTCTCCCCTCTCTCTCCGTGAAAGAGATTTGAGAGAGAGAAAATGAAAGAGAGATATGAAGAGTAACCAAAAACCTTTTTTCAAATTCTTTTCTCTCTCTCTCTTCTTTTTCTCTCTCTCTCTCTCTATCTCTCTCTCTTTATATATATTATATATAAAATATATATTATAAAATATATATTATATATATATATATATATATATATATTATATATTATATATATATATATATATAAAATTATAATATTATTTATATATATATATTTTATATATATATATATATATTATACTATATATATATATATATATTATATTATTTTATATATATATATATAAAATATATTTATATATATATATAATTATATATATATTTTATATATTATATATTATATATTATAATATATTTTATATATATATATATATATATATATATATTATATATATATAAATATATTATAAAAAATATATTATATATATTTCTTAAAATTAAAATTATATTTAAAGAAAAAAAGTTTAGAGAGAGAGGGGAGAGAGAGAGAGAGAAGAGGAGAGAGAGAGAGAGAGAGAGAGGAGAGAGGGGGGAGAGGGGAGAGAGAGAGAGAAGAGAGAGAGAGAAAGGAAATAATTAAAAAGGGTTTTTTTTTGGTTTACTCTTCATATCCTCACTATTCTCTTTCACTTATATCTCTCTCTCTCCCTTTAAAACGGAGAGAGAGAGAGGAGAGAGAAAAGGAAAAAGGAGAGGAAAAAGGGAGAGGAGAGAGAGGGGAGAGAGAGAGAGGGGGGGTCGGGAGAGAGGGGAGAGGGGAGAGAGAAATTTTTTTTAGTTAACCAATGTTTGCATGGTATTATTGTATGTATCAAAAAACCCGAAAAAGTAAATGGAAAGAAAATTTAAAATTCCCGCTTGTAGATATCGCCATTTTAAAAAGCTCCCACAAAATTTATACATGAGGGACGATTTTTAAAGGGGAATTTTAAGTTCATCATTTTCTTAAAAGTCTCTTTAAAGCCCTTTATTTAAGTTTTTTACTATTTTTATTGATAATTTTTTAAAAACAAACTTTTTCCGAAGTTTAAATTTAATCCTTATAATGTATAACATGATATACTGCGGGGTAACCCTTGAAAACCCCCCCCGGGTCTTGGGTAAAAACAAAGGGGGCCCTTTGGCCCCAAGGGATGGGGGCCCGGGAGGGGTTTAAACATGGGGCCCTTTAGGAATGGGTTCCCCTTTTTATAGAGTCCCCTAACCTAACCCCCCCTCCCAACGCCAATCCGGGGGGTCCCCCACGCGCGAGCCCCCATGCAGGTCCCTTCCCATACCAAAAAAAACTCTCGACAGGAAACATCAACTTCCCCTAGCAAGGGAGTTTGGGCCCCCCCTTTGGCCTCCTCCACGCCGGTTTGTCTTTCCAGATACAACCCAAGGGAAAGGGAATTTTTTGGGTTTAAATTCCTTTACGCGAGAAATTTTCTACTCCCCCAAGGTAGCCCTTTTGAAAGTTGCCGGAGATGGTAATGTCCAGAACACAATTTCAACAATCTGTTTACGTTGGAATGTTAATAAGGGGGTTTCCCGGAGGATGTAGAGAGACGCCAGGGTAATTGAGGGTATAATTGTGTTAATCACAATATAACACTTAGACAAAAATGTAAAAGGACCCCCTGTTAACCTCCGGCATACCCTGACTCAGGAAAAGTCGCTGGTCGGGCTCCTGTCGGGGAGCCCCGCTCCCTGCCATGCATTTGAAAAACTACGCTGTTTCTATATCCCATTACCTTGCTCCATTAAAAAAACATATAGAAAGTAGAAAGGGAATTTTTCTACCATAGAAAAATAAATAAAAAAATATCTATATAAATATCATTATTTTAAACCATCTATTTATAAGAGATTAAAATAAGCTATATGACATACTAGGGGGCTTCCCGGGCTCCCAAACATGCTAACTCAGCAGTAAATAAACTTGGCCCCCCAAATAAAAACGTGCCACCCCCATACCATCATCCATCCCTATTGGGGTTACGCCGTAGGTAAAAGGGAAAAAGGGAAATATAGATTTTTTTCGAATTTGGCGGGGTGTTTTCTTATGAAAAAATTAAATTTTTAAAGGGGTTTGGTTTGTCCTTTTAAAACTTTTTGGGTTTGAGACTTTTGCTATGAAAAAAATGGACTTTTATTATAGAAAAAAACTTTAGCTTAAAGTGCGATTTTGCATAGTAAGAATTGCTAAAATTTGAAAAAATGGAAAAGAAAAAATCGTCTTGGGAATTCCATTTTACATAGGAAATTGGAATGGCAAATTTGGGAAAAAAAAGAATTTTTTTTTATACGGCGTCCCCAAAACCGGGGTCCCAAAAAATGGGTTGGAGGGGGTTTCCGAGGGAGGAAGGAAAAGGGCCGGGGCGATGGGGGCCCGACAACTAGGGGAAAAAAACTCCCCCCAAGGTTGATGGGGAGGGGGAGTGTCAGTGACAGAGGGGGCCATCGGGAAAAGAACCTTTGGCACTTTGTCCCAAGAGGACCCGGTGCCACCTGAGAAGCCCCCATTCAAGGTGGTTTAAAAGGCTCTCTATGATCTGTGGTGGAATCCCGACCCCACCGACTCACTGATCGTACTGCAAGGGACTCAACTAGGGCCAACACGGGGTGGAAGGGTGGGTCCCTCACGCCCATTTGGAGAAGAGGTTTGGGACGAAAAGCTCTTCGGGAGTAATGGTGTTGCACACAAACGGGGTTGCCCCTGCGCCCCCTTTATCACCGGGCATCGAGGGGGCCTCCCTCATCTGACACTGGTTCAGGGGCCCAGTTTGCAGTCTGCTCGCCAGGTGAATGAGATGCAGTACAACGCAGAGTTTCAGAGGAGTGCCCGGCGGTGAAATCTACGGAGATACCGGAGTATATCTTTGGGCAAATGTCCCGACCAGCAGGTCTCCTACCCGCTGGTCCCGGGTGGAAACGGGGGTTCTCCCCCGAAACTGCAGGAGATCAAGTGTGGGAAGGTTTCCCACCCCCCAGATGGCCCCACCCCAAACCCCCGTCCGCTGTGTACATAGGACCAGGGAAAACGGAAAATGACTGGGGAAAGAACTGAACACCCGGGAAAACTAGTCAAGTACTGCCCGCAGGTGTACTTCAAACTCTCACGACATCCCAAAGGGCACCCCAGACTTGAGGACGGCCCCCAAACACATCCCACGCAGCTCAGAGTGATGAGGGGCGCAAACCCAAAAAGGTTTCCAAAAAAAGCTGTGACCTTCTACATGCGGGACAAGGGGGCATGGTTCGCACATTTAGAATGTGTCCTCCCTCGCTGATGGCGAGTCAGGGGTGAGGACGACCGCAAATTCGCCGTGACCTAGATTTTTTAAGCGAGGGCTGGGGGAAAAAGTATGGGGGCACCCGTGGGAAGAACCCCGCCCTAACACCCCCAAACTGAGCTTTGTCAGCCAAACCCGCTTGCAGGGGCAATGATCAGGGCAGCCTGGGAAAGGGCCCGAGCCGACATTCACCTGGGCACTGTCCCGGGGGTCAGAAACCAGGAGATCGTGGTCAAAAAAAATTTCGAGGTTCCCGGGGTTCTTATCCACACTCGAGCACCGAAAGAGTCGGAAACAGGTGGGCAGAGGCTGCGGCAGCAGTGGGGGGGCAGAGGCCAGAGACGGGTTTATTCCCCGGGGTCGGGCCCGCCAAACCGGGGACCATGCCCTGCCCTTTAGGGGTTTAAAAAGGACATGATGGGGGCACGTTCTAGGCCAAGTAGAGGTTGTGACACTGTGATAGTTTCCTGATGAAAACCCAAAGGGTCAGAAAGGCCCTTTCCACGCTATTTATTTGGGGAAATCATATTGGTGATGAGAAAAAAACAGGACCAACCCGGGCACTGCGTACTCATTTTAAACATTTTTCGATAAGGCAAATAAAAAGTGCGATTTTTCATAGTAAGAATTGCTCAAATGCAAAAATGAGAAAAGATAAAAACGTCTTGAATTCCATTTTTTCATAGGAAATGGCATGCCAAAGTTAGAAAAAAATTTTTGTTATACGGGTACCCTAATTTCCTACATTTCCCCCCAAACATAGGCCCCTTTAAAAAGGACGGTTTCAGGTAGCGTGCCCCAAAGTCCATTTTTTTTTTTAAAACCGAAGGTTTGGGGCTGACGGACTAGGGATGAATAGTCCTTGGGGTTTAGTCTCACGGGGCAATCGTGATTTGACAAGTTTAATTTTCCCCGTGATACCCCATGATTCTGTGAAGGGGCACTTTTTTTCCAAAGGCATTGATTTTGCTTTTTTCGATTTCGAAAAACGTTATTTTTTGGCCAGGGTTTCCCCAAAACCATAGAGTAAAAACAGGGATCACCCAAACGACTTGAAGATCCGGATCTTTTGGGCCCTTTTGCAATGGTACTGACAATGCCCGATACTCGTGCGGGGGACTCCATAGCAACCACCGTAAGACTTTTTGGAGGACCAAACCCCTCATTCTTGGGCTGCGTACCCAAATTTTTGTAAAAAATTTTCAAGTTCAATTTTGTGATCCCACGCATTTAAAAGACTGTACGTTTTATTTTAATAAGCTTCCAAAAAACCTTGGGCCCTTTGGGCTTGAGCAAGGAGGGCCCCAAGTCCCCAAAGGGTTTGCCTCCTCGTGCAACCCCTCGCGGGGCCCTTACCAGGACCTCCAGCGACTCAGCAGAGATTACGGGTCAACAGCCCAAAAACCCAAAAACAGTGATTTTTTAGATTTCCAAGGGTGCCCCCTACAACACTTTGATTTACAGCTTTTCCCAAAAACCCGACCATACAAGTGTTGAAAAAATGATGGGGCAAAAACGCACCCCGCCCAATTCTTATTCACTGGAAAAAAAACTGGATACACCCCCCCCCACACTTTTTCAAACATCTTTTCCCAGAGTTCAGGGCCCGTCCCAGGGCCCAAAAAAGTTTCCCTTTCAGGGGAAACCAGCGAAGCCCCAGGGAAAATCCCCGAGAACTCACGAGCACTGAGTCTACCCCTTTTTTAAGATCAACAGGGTGCAAGTATCCCCTGTCAAAAATCATAGACCACGCTGTCACAGGTCAAATAAGTAAACCACCGAAAATTTTTGCCCTTATTAAATTAAATAGCCGTCACCAACAAGTAAAAAAGTCCCCAAAGGTGCGGATCACAAAAAAATAATAGTTCCCACAAGGAAGACAACGTAACGTGGAGGACGTGGAAAGCAACCCCAAAACGAAGGACGAGTCGTAGGGTTACAAAACCCTCGTACCCATGGGTGCGAGGCGGCGGCCGGGCGCAGGTGAAGTCCGTAGCTCCCTGAAACCCCAACAGGTGACGAGGCGGGGGGCAGGCGTAGGGAGGTCCGTAGCTCCCGTAACCCTACAGGTGGGACGAGGCGGTGGCCAGGGCTAAGTGAGGTCCTTAGCCCCGTAACCATACGGTAGACGAGGGGAGGATGACCAGAACGTAGCAGGTCCGTAGCTCGTGAGGACGTGAGGAGTGAAAGGGCGGTCGCGGGAATCTTTGCTGCCCCGGGTCCTCCTCGTTATATACCCGACGGCCACGTGACTCCTGTGAGTGGCCGTAAAGAAGGTGGTGCCCCTTGTGGTGGTGGCATTGAACCGCCTTGCTTCGAAGCTTCGGGGCACCCATACCCCCCCCCCAGGCAAATCCACACTTGGGGGGCGATCTGAGAAAGAAACGGTCAGAGAAGAGTGGTGATAAAAGATGTACCCCCTTTGGGGGGCGGGGACAGTCTACCACCCCCTGGAATTTTCTTGGTCGCAGATTTTCAGGGAAGGAATTTCATCACTTTTGGCAGTGTGGGTCATTTGATCATCAGGAGGGTAAAGGTATAAAATATGACCGGATTTTTTTTATAGGGAGCAACAGGGGGAGAAGGGCGATGAGCCGGGCCCCAGGAGGCTGTAGGGAAGTGTACGAGTATCTGGTGGCTGAGTGGACGGATAGGATGAGGTACATCATGTTGAAATTTTACCCGGTTTAGAGATCCACAGAGACTTTATCCGGGCGGTTCCTCGACTTACAGTAAATATTTATCTGTCTGATAGCCCCTTGAAGGGACCTCATACGGGCGATCAAGGGGGACGGCGTCGGGCGCCAGTCGTATCATAATACTGGGCACGCTCTAGAAGCGGGACGTAGGAAGCAGTTTTGAGGCTGGCGGGGGGGCAATAGGAAACAACCGGGAAGTGATCTGAGGGAGAGTCTAGAAATGTATTTGTCCATACCGTGCCCTTGTAAACCCCTGGGAGAACTCTCCAGTGGCGTAGGGTCTGGCCCAACGAAAGCTTGCGGAAAAGGGTTTTAGATCTTCCTTAGTTGTAGTGCGAAGGGCGAGCAGTACCAAGGCAAAGAGTCACCCCGGGTAGGATGAGGTTTAGCCTTAAGGGGTCCTTTGGGTGGGGATGAAAAAGTTTAACCATTCCGTTAGCCCGGGATGAAGCGTTTTTGATTTTGAGAATGCCTAGAAAAAATGTAGCTTTGCCAAGATGTGATTCAAACGGCCCGCGGTCTGTGAGACGTAGTAGGGCACCAAAGGAGAGACCCCTCCCGAGAGGAAAAAGCTAAGGCGTCGATTCTGCGAGAGTCGGCATTGGCATGCGTAGTCCATCTAGGAAAAGATCGATACAGTTAAGAATACCCGTCCCTCTGGATGGGGCAAAGGTCCTACAATATCCACATGAACAGTCTGGAGCCGATCCTGGTAAAGAAAAGGGTTGAGCGGAGCCTTTACGCGGGGATGAACCTTTGGCTGACACGGAGCATGTTGAACCCCGAACGAGGCATCTGCTCAATTACGTGGCCCTACCCCTGCCAAGTTAAGGTGTGGGTACCTTGACCCCGGGGGGCTCTGGTGGAATGATTTAACACCCTTTGCGTTGAGATTTGGGATGAATGTTGGCCTCTCACACGACCGTCAACCATAACAAGTGTTTTCCCGGGACTTTAAAGGGACGTAATGAAGTGACAAGGGTTCTCTTGAACCGACCATCTCTTGCTGTTCTTGAGCGATAACGATTTTGGTAACAAGAGGCACTGGGTATGATAAATATTTTAGATGGAACGCGAAGAGGGCTCAGCCCCAAAGGGTTCTCAACCCCGCCAACATGGCGGATGTCAGTCGGGAAATCCGAAATATAGGAGAGCTGTCGCTGAACCGGGAGTATATGCTCGGCGGACTGCATAGCGAAAGTCAAAGGCTTGTGTAATGCCCCGGATTCGGAAGAGTAGGAGGGAATTTCCTATCAACAAACCCGGATTATGTCCGTAAGAAGGAAAAAAAGGTTCAATCTCCCTAGGTTGTTCGGGGGGAAGTTTTTACCCGACCCGCATATGGGGGAAAAGGGTATTCCTACATATTAAGGTCAATTCAACTTTTGTTTTTGTAAAATTATCCTCTTTCTTTCATCCCCATTTTATCCCCCCCTCCCCCCACTCCCCCCCCCCATCACCCCGGATACGAGTCAAAATGCGTGGGACATTATTGCGATCGTCGAAAAAGGAGATTCAAAACTTTCATCCCCCCTCCCCCTCCTATCAGATCAAGGAACACTCTTAGTTTTTAAGCCTTTCAAAATAGACACAATAGTGACAGATCACGTTCATAAATGGATGGGTTAGTCGAGTTATTTGCTAAATTAAAAGCGCCCAAATTTTATGTTTCGCCCCCAATACCTCGTCTCTCAAAAAAAACGGTTCTGGTTTGAACAAAAGGGAAATAACACTTCCCGGATATTAGAATAAAATATTAAATTCTTCTATATCAAAGTAAAAGAACGTAAAGGCACCCTTTTCATATGTTATTTGTTTCTTTAGTTAATTAGAGCATTCGGGGTTTAAAACCCTTCGGGAGGGGCCTTTTCATAGGTTTCCAACCCCCTTTTTCCCCGCTACTACCCCCAAAATCGCCAGTCCCCCCGAGGGAGCCAGTGTCTCTCCATTTTTCAAGGTAAGACATGCGGTACCCGCCCCTTTTCCCCCCCCCCCCCTTCCTTGTATAATTATATATCATATTAGGTAGAGTGGTATTTTTTTCTTTAAACGCATAGGGGGCCGGGCCTGCCTTAAAAGGTTTTTAAAGAGTCGTCTCTCCACTCCTTCCAGAAACCAGGCCAATGGTACAGGAATCCCACACAACCTTTACTCTCAATTTTCTCTCCTAAAATATTCCATGTATACCATAGTGCTCATTTATAAGGACATAGGTGTGTTCTAAAAATGATTCAGTGGGGGAGGTTATGCCTGGAGGTTGCCCGTTCCAGATTAGATTTTATATATGTGTCTAAGATCTCAAACAGAAAAATAATTTTTCAGAGAATAAATAGGATGATTTTAAAAATTTAGTTTTTGTGTTTATTGCAAAAACCCAGGGATTTTTCCGGTGTTAGGAAAACTTCCCCCACTTTCCCCAAAAAGATTTTTCAGCCTTACTGGGTGTAATTAAAGTATAAACCCCCGACTACCAAAAAAAAACTTATATATATTAAAAACATGTCGGAAGTAAAACCAAGAACTACTTGCCGAGTGGGACATTTTCCCCCTTTCTCCTTTAAATCCTACCCCCTTTCCCCTTAAACCCTTAACTCCTACCCCTTTCCCCTTTAAATTTTATTCCATTTTATATCTCCCCAGCGAGAAGGTTCGTATATAATCAAATAGTAAAATCATAAGACAAATTTCAATTTCAACAGTTTTAATCAATGAAAATCCCCAACCAATTTAAATCATTTATATAAGGGGTCAACAAAAACTATAAAACCCGGCACCACACTGTGATCACAGAGAAGAAATTGCCTACCCTCTAGTAGGCGTTTGAAGTGCCGCACGGCCATGTAACGCCAATAGTTCCCCATCATATGTACTGTACTGACTGGTAGTAAGAGGCGCTGGGAGTAGAAACCCAAAAGGGGATACTCACCTGTATGATCTGCTGAAGCACTGCGCCGAGCGTAGAAGAGGGCGGTAGTAAGAAAGACCTGTGCTTCAGGGTCTGGTAAGCAAGCGAGGAAGCCCTGTATATCTCCTTTAGGTGTGAAAGCAGCGCGCCTCTTGTGACCACTTCAGCGGGGCTGTCGATCTGTGGGGATTACCCTTCAGAAGGTCATGTAACGGAGTAACGTATCTGCTGCTTTGGGGAGGAAACGGTGGTAGTAATTTACAATACCCAGAAACTCCCTGAGCTTTCTTACAGAAGTTGGTTGTGAGAACTGACGAATAGCATCTACTTTCTGTTGCAATGGAGTAATACCTTCTTTACTCACCCGATGTCCCAAAAAATCAACTGCTTCCACCCCAAAAACACACTTCGCTGGATGGATTTTGATGTTATGTCTCGAAGGCGTACCAAAAGCTGCTGAAGATGGGTGTAGTTAGTATTATTATTATTATTAGTGTTCAACTATGTGTTCTGTGTTCTGTGTTCTGTGTTCTGTATGGTTGATGTTGGGTCCTGGTACACCTGGCTAATCCACTCCCTAGGCAATACACTAATCCTTTAAACTCGACCTCAGCCTACGCCAGATGTTCTCCGTCAGGTCTTGAGTATCGCGGCCCCTTTATAAGGAGCCAGTCTCTTGTAGGGAGACACTTAGACACAGACCTCTGTACAAGCAACTCACCAGTCCGCGAGTCACCTTACACCACGTGTTACCTGTTACCTTTACACAAGTGTTAATAAACGACTATCAAAGCAGAGTTACCTGTTTCTGCTCACCCTAAAAGTGACATACCAAATCACTTACACATGGTGACAGCGTCGGTCTCTGTAACAGGTTAAACACTACTTGACTCCCGCGCCGCCATACCACGCCGCCACATTATTCCTCCAGGCCTCATCATCCAGCGCCGCCACGGATCTCCCGCGCCGCTACATCCAACTACCTGCCTTCCACGTGTGACTCCGCGTCACCTGATCTTCCTACACGACTTCAAGCTGCTCACGCCACATCGTTCTACATCACCACCGAAGCTGAGTTCTACATCACTTTCACTTTCATCCACACGGCAGGCAGCGAGGTAAAGTCCACCTCGTCTCCGCTTCCCACGCCGCGCCGCTTCGACTCACCGCCTCTACGAGATCTCCTTCCACGGCATCCCCGGCGCCAAGCTCCACCAACGTTTCATCCACCTACTCCACCACCTGCTACACCGCCTCCTGCTTCCTCACGCTGCTGGTGCAGTTTCCGCATCCTCCACCTCCACCACGTCTTCAAACATTCGTTAAGTACCATACCATTATTTTATCTCTGCTACCTATAGCTTGTGTCTACATATGCTTGCTATACCCAGTTGTTCATTTTCTGGTTTCAATTTTTGGTAGTGCCATCCCTTTTGTGATCCTGTGGTGTGTTTCCACCTTGTTATTTTATTCATTTGTGTCTGTGCTGATAAGAACTTGACCTCCCTAGAGATCCTGACCTGTTATAACCGCAACGTTGTGTGACTGTTATAGCGTCCGCTTCACAGTGTCTGTCCGTGTCTGATACTCCTGCCCTTTGGACTTTATGGGTTTCCGCTGAGTTACGGTATTTGTAATTTGTGAGCGTAAGGGCTCTTTTATTTAGTCCTTTTTATTATTTTCTTTTTTCTTTTGTTACATAAGTGATAAACTGACGCTCCACACTTACACATATGCTTTTGTTCCATAAGTGATACACTAACACTCTCCAACTTACACTGTGTTATTTCACTTTTATTCACGTTCTCTCGCGTGTTTTCCATATCTACGTACTCTATCTAGGATATTATATTATTATTATTATTATTATTATCATTATATGCCATAACTGTTGTGTACTCGGATATTTTTATTCCTTTCTTCTTTCACAAATTCACCTGTCATCATGCCACCACCAGCGCCAACTTCAGTCACTCTGGAACACGAGGTTCCTTCCTTTCCCAAATTCACAGGCAACAATATTCCAGTACACATACTACTGAAAGACGTTGACGACGAAATCGCGCGTCGTAACATCACTGACGATGCAATCAAAATCGCTCAACTAAAGTCCCGCGTGTGACCTTGTCTAACTGCCTTGCAGGACAATACCTGCAGAGTGATTATTTCTCACAATTAAGACCTATGACGAATTTAAGACCACATTCAATAAATATTTCAGTGGCAGTCAGAAATCCGGTATCCTTGCTCCACTCTTTAGACTTGCAGACACTCACAAAAGGCAAGAACACCCTATTCCAGTCATGTCAGCTTTGCAACAATCTTCTAACGTCAAATTAGATTTGATAAGACAGCTGGAATCTTCAGAATGGGTTGATGATGATGGGAAAATGAGTCTACAAGCTGTCGGTAACCTTTTTGGATACTACACTTACAATTTTCTCATACACCCTTCCACAGCCCCCCGGGGTGGTGGCTTCGGCCAACACTAATATGCAGCAGCGGTAGATCACTATGGCTCTGAGGCATTATCCTCTAAACAAAACAAGCAAGAAACAAACAAGAAACAGCAAAACAGGCGTCTGATAAACACTTTCACTTTGCTCCAACAGACACCTTAACTGCATTTGCTTCCAATTTTGAGGACTCTTCGTCACTAGTGCTTTCAAACAATGCACATTCTTCTATGTCTGCTGCTGTATCTACACAACACAAACACCACCAACTACGAAGCACTTCTCGTCCCTTTCAACTCAAACACTCGTTCACCCTCAAACAATCGCCAAAGACAACGCTCATCTTCACATTCACGACAGTCCCGTGCTAATCACTCACCTGCCTCGTATTGCTATTACTGCAAAAACAAGGGACACACGATCGAGCGTTGCTTTACACGACAACGTCATTTTCCAAACCAGCAGTATGTTCCACGCTTTTGTGATCACCATGGTCAATGTGGTCACGACACTTCTGAATGTCGCGCAGGAACAAACGCTCCTCGATATTCACAGCAACACAACTCCGCAGACGGTCGTGAAGGACCACAATCTCCTCGCCATTCACATCAGTATAACCCTCAATGACTACCACGCGACGTGCACTCCTCCGAGCAACACGAACCAGATCACACAGATGAACCTTCACTTCCTTTGTATACCATTTCTAATACACTTTGGAAGGACCCAATGAGTTTACAAGCTGAAGTCAACCAGCACTATTTCACCTTGTTTATTGATACAGGTTCTTCAGTAAATATCATGACTAAAGAGTGCTTTGATAACATCAGATCTGTGCGTAATCGTAAATTAATCATTTTAGAACCTTCTGACCTGCAACTTTGTGGAATCGATGGAACCGCACTCACTACTCTAGGTAAAGTTATGTTTAACACATACCTATGTCCTGACTTGCCACCTGTCAGCCTGACTTACTATATAGCAGACGGCATAACCATTCCAGCTGACGCTCTCATTGGCCGTCCTGCTCTAACCCAACACCAGGTAGACCTATACCCACGCTTACATGGAATCTATTGGCGTGAACGTTTCATTCCAGAGGTCTTGAAACAATCTAGAGCTTTTCCTGACTCTGTTCACACTGACATTGTCTCCTCCACTGCATGCGACTCTCCCGAGTCTTCACAAGCTCTTGATTCCACATGCACTCCTACTGACAAATCTCTGATACAAGTGTTCTCCATTCCTAGTTCTCCACTTGCAATGCCTAACCAACATTCACCATCCAGACCATGTCGTCGTTCCGCTGGTCGCCTTTCTCGCTCAAAACGAAAATGTAAGACTTTCGTCGCGTATGTAGCCACAGACACTTCTACGTCTAATAACACCACTCCACTCCCAGAAGTCTCACTTTACAAGGTCTTAGAAGACCAAGCTAAGCACTGTCACGCTGTCATCTCGTCCAACGTTGAGCTTCTACCACACACCCGCACCCTGGTAGACGTTCGGGTAAAAGGCGTTTCGAACGTCGATGCTATGTCTCTCCCTGAGACGGTCACTCATTCTGCTATAGCTGTTCCTGCAGCGCTGTGCAGACTCAAAAATCATGGCAGATCAAACCTTTATGTGGTTAACGTCACCACAGTTCCAGTCACTCTCACTTGTGGTACACGGCTTTGTACATTTTACGTCTACCCAGCTGACGTTCGTGTCGACGAATGTCCACAGGAGTCCACGAGTTCAGTTAACTCCATTTCACTTCAGGCGCCTTCAAATTTGTCTGACCTTCAAGCTCATGTGCAAACCACAGACCATCCAGATTCACAGGATGAGCTTATTCAACTCTTGACCGACTTCAGGAGTATTGTGTCTCTCTCCCCGTTGAGACACTAGGTAAAACAACGTCGTCACTCATAAGATTAAGCTTATGAAAGACGCCCAACCTACTACATACCAGCGTATCGCATGGCCCACAGTAAGAATGCCATTGTCGATCGCATGGTTTCCGAAATGCTAACTGATGGAATCATTGAAGACTCGAGCAGTCCTTTCAATAGCCCAATGTTCCTGGTTCCAAAGAGCTCAGGCGAATGGCGCCCTGTAGTCGATTTACGAGCTCTCAACAAACTGACTGTTCCTTCTCGGTATCCCATGCCAGTCCTCGAGGATATTTTGCAGAATTTAGGTGATCATAACACTGTTTTTTCCACCTTGGATTTGTGCTCCGGCTTCTGGCAAGTCGAACTTGACGCAGAAAGCCGTGAATACACTGCTTTTTCTACACCCTCAGGACATTACCAGTACTGTCGTATGCCTATGGGTATTTCTGGATCACCCGCGATGTTCCAACGCTTGATCAATTCCATATTCACTGGTTTAATGGGTAATACACTTTTTTCCTACCTTGACGACTTGATCGTTTTCTCTAAATCAGTCCCAGAACATTTCCAGAAACTCAGAAAAGTTTTCACTCGTCTTCAGGACGCAGGCTTGAAACTTAAACTCTCCAAATGCGCGTTCCTACGCAAAGAAACTACCTTCTTGGCCATCTTATTAACGCTGACGGTATTCAAACGTCAAATGAAAAAGTCAGCGCTGTAACTAATTATCCTACTCCAGTCATGTAGATCAATTTGTAGTTTCATAGGACTTAGCTCCTATTACCGCAGATTTATCAAAGGATTTGCCGCCATGGCTTCTCCACTCACTTCACTCTTCAAGAAAGATGTGCCCTTCCAATGGTCTGACAGTCAGGAAAACGCTTTCGCTGCTCTTAAGCACGCTCTCACTTCTGCGCCTGTTCTTGCGTACCCTGACTACACTAAGCCTTTCATTCTTAACACTGACGCTAGCTACACTGGTCTCGGTGCTGTACTCATGCAAGACCACGATGGTAAACAACGCCCCATCGCGTATGCCTCTCGTCTACTTAACAAGGCAGAGAAGAACTACGCAGTGACAGAGATCGAAGCCCTTGCAGTCATTTGGTCCTTAAAGAAGTTTCGTTAACTCATTCATGGCTATCCTATCAAGGTCCTTACGGATCATAAACCCTTACTTCACCTCTTCAAGGCCAAGGACCAGTCAGGACGCATGGCTCGATGGTTACTTACAATTCAAGATTTCATGCCTGAGTTTGCGTACATTCAAGGCAAAACTAACGTTGCAGCTGATGCTCTTTCTCGCAACTGTGCACTTACATGTCCTGTTACCACGCAAACATCCACATTTGACACGCTTTCTCACGATGATCTCTACACTGCTCAACGCAATGACCCCACATGGTCAAAAGTCATCTATTACCTTGAATCAGGTGATGACTCTGACATTCCTAAGGTTCCTTCTCTTTCACATTACCTCCTTCAGGAACAGTTGCTGTACAAAGCAACCACACTTACAGGTAAGCATGAACCATCTCGTCTCATCCACCAACTTATCATTCCTCCAACTCATGTCCAGTCTGTCCTTGAACTAATTCATGATACACCCAATGCTTCACATCCTGGCAAGGAAAAGTCACTTTCACAAGCTAGACTTAAATTCTTCTGGCTCACCATGAGAAAGGTTATCAATGACTACATTGAAGTATGTCATAGGTGTGCAAGAACTAAAGGTGATATACATGCTCATGTTCCCATTCTCAGTTATCCTGTGCCTTCAGCACCATGGGAAGTTCTTGGCATTGATTTGTTGAAACTCCCTCTTACTGAACGTGGAAATCAATATTTAATGGTTGCTGTTGATAATTTTTCACGTTTTTTCCATTATTGCTCTACTGCCTAACAAATCAGCACAAACAGTGGCACGTGCATTTCTTGATCATGTGATTTGTCCTTTCACTACTCCCAAGGTTCTGTTGTCTGATAACGGCACTGAGTTTGTTAATCAAGTTCTTGATTCCTTGTGCCAACAGTTCAATATCAGGAAGTGTAATGTTCTTGCTTACCGCCCCAGTGCTAACGGTTTGGAAATTAATAAAAAATTTTTAATTGTAATAACAGTTGTTTCCTTCATCTTATTCACCCAAAAATAGTAGAAAAAACATTTTTAACCCTCCAAAAATGAGGGTCGGGAACGTAACCTATTTTTTACTTATCAAAAAAAAAAAGTGAATTTTTTTTGACCCCCCCAAAAAGTGATGGTCTGGGAACGTAACCCCTATTTCCTATTGAACCTGTTTTTCGCCGAACACGAATTTTGCCGTGCACGACGGGGTCAGGACCGTAACTGTCGTGTTCGGCGGGGTCCGACAGTATATGTATATATATATATGTATATGTATATATATATATGTATATGTATATGTATATATGTATATATATATGTATATATATATGTATCAGTTTGTAGGTCTCGAGGACTGGTTTTGGTCTCGAGACCCGTTTGATGAGGTCTTGGTCTCGTTTGATGAGGTTTTGGGTCTCGTTTGATGTGGTCTTGGTCTTGATCTTGGTCTCGAAGGTTCTGGTCTCGGAGTTTGCTCGAGACCAGGTCGAGACCAGAATTAAAAAGTGCATCGCAGCGTGGGGAAGGTGGGAAATTTTATTATCATACATGGAGAAAAATCATAGCTGTTTCGATTCACGGTGCGAACACAGGCGTTATACTGTCTATAGATACTGCCTGCCTAGCTCTACGGTGATGATACATGAGCTGAGCCCTGCGAAGGCTGATTAGAGTGCGTGCGAGTCGAGAGAACATGCATGGGCGTGGCCATTCTCGCAGTGATAATCTCCGTTTGCAGGCACGCATGTTTGCAGATCTGTTCACCTCCGTTTTACTTCATATATGTGTAGGTCTTGCAATTTCCCGCACCCTTCGTACACGTTAAACCACAGGTTTTGCTAGCTCGCTTGGAAAACGTAACACAAAAAATGTTATTTTCCTATGTTTGTTTCTTCATGCCAACGAAACAATGAAAGCAGAAATATTTGACCTAGATGTTCAGTTGTTCACATATTTTAAATTTTGTAGATATATTTCATCCCTTATACATTACCCTTACCCCCCTCTCTACCAGGGCTCGTTAGTCGTTACATCGAGCACATCTGGCAGCAGGGTTGCCAGGTGCACAACCGTATTATATACTTTTGGCATTCACAGTTTACTTTCTGGCAAATTTTTAATTTTTCATCATAAGAAAATGAAATTCAATTGACGAATATTTCTTTCAAGTTCTAAAATTGTTGAGTAATTTCTGGCAAGAAATACAACAATTAGCAGGGCCTGTTAACAGTGGCGTAGCTAGGGGATTTATCAATGGGGGGGGCCCCCTGGGGGGGCACAACTGACTATGGGGGGGCACTAGATGAGCCGAACAAGCCCATACAGCTGGGGATTTTGGGGGGGACTGGGGACTTGCTTTCACTCACAGCCCCAAGCCCCACCCCTTGATATTTTGCATTCTG